>BGPR01010094.1:27757-45231 GCA_013235015.1 Araneus ventricosus
AATGAATTTCGGACTCCACCGGGTTTGGGCATTAAAGAGTTCATTTGCGCCTTTCAGGTGCTGATTGCCTTTCCTCAACAATTACCGACGAAACAATTATAGATTTATTTTTACAATTAAAAAAAATTGAAAAAGTGACATCCGAAAGAGTTGAAAGACCCAAGCAGACACAAATTTTATCTTTTTTCTCAAAACGAAAAAAAAAGAAGGAAATAAATATATATAGAGAGTATTTTTTTTCTTTGGGTAATTTTTAAAATTAGATTTATATCAGTAATTACGAATTAGGTCTTATTTAAATTTTTTATACTCCCTCTACCAAACATAATAACCTTTTAGAGCAGCCAATTTTCCTTGGAATGGTGGGTGACCACTGTAGAGAGGTTGCGGTGTATTGCATACTAGCCGCCCTCTTCGACTAACTTATTCGTCGGGAATATAAATTCAATTGAATCTCATGTGCATAATTTGATTTTCATAGCTCTCTTAAAAAAGCAATTTTAAACTTTAAATTGTTACAGACACTTAACCCGTGTTCTTTTAGTAGCTTTGCATCTGTTCTGTTCATTGTCTACATGAACGTCCCTAATGGGGTCAAGTAACTGCATGTGTCATCTAACATCCAATTGCACGTCGTCGGCACCTTTCTTATTCCTTATGCAAAACACGCATTGGATTTCAGTATGAAAACGGCGTGACACACTTTATGTCTTGCAGCATGCTAGCTGCATTAAGACATGCTGATTGAAAAAATTGAAACTCAGCAACCATAATCATTGAGCTTACTAAATATGTTTCCAAATATAATTATTACCTTAAAGGACTTCGTTTACAGATTTAACAGAAAAACTGATGAAACAGAAAGGAAGTACGAATAAAATCCATTAGGGCATTACCTTAGCTTTCAATAATGGAAGTGAAACGGGGAATTAAATATTATTTGTATACACGCAGGCAACGGTTTGAATCAGATTTCAACACTGAAAAGTATTGTTTTAAATTACGCCTAAAATATTTCTACAAATTTATTAAAATTAGAGAAAAAAACACGGCAACTTCATTGATATAATTAAAAATACGAATTTTCAAATTTTCAGATGGTGGCTGGTACTGATCAAAAATACTATTTTAAACTTGCACAATAAACGCGGAGCATTCTTATTTGTTAGCTACGCTTTCAAAATGAGATGAATTGGTAAAATCGATCCAGTTGTTGAGACTGGGAACACAGTCAATGTTTCCCCTTCTAGAGAATTTACAATGAAGTAGTGTTTTTGCGATTTTTCTCGAGAATGAAGAATTGAGATGGAGAAGCGATCATAGGCAATGTATCTAGGGTCGCGAGCTTTCATATAAAATGAAAATTGGCGAAATCGATTCAGTGGTTGGGGGGACTCTCTCATGAGTTTTTCCCATCGAGAATGTGGAGTGAAGTAGTGTTTTTCGGATATCTCTCGAAAAAGGAGGGTGATGAGTGATATGCAATTTTTGAATACATTTCTATGCTTGCACCATAGTGAAATAAGGTGACGGTGACGTCTCCCCTCCCTCTTTCCCACGACAGTGAGGACCACACAACGAAGTCCCCGGAGCGACGCAAGATGAAACGTAAGAGTCATAAAACGGCCCGGCCTTACGCAAGCCCACAGGGGTCCAGGGAGTGCGTTTCCGTGTGAAGTCGGCCACCCGCGTGTCGCCGACAAAAACTCCGGTAAAGTGTTGACCGCTTCCAATCATCCCCTGGGAGGAAGGCACACGACTGCGGTTGGGTGATCTGTCCAGATGGAGGACGAATCACCGAGAAATAATTCATTATCCACTCCCCTGGTCTCTGAGGGTAGGTATTTAAAAAGGGAGGAAAAGAGAAGACGTCGAGCTGAGAGAGAGAGAGAGAGAGAGAGGCGATTTAAACAAAAGGAGTGCTAACTCCGTTGTGTTGTTTTTCGAGATCCGTAACTTAGATGAAACGGGCGTATTTTTGACCCCGCGATTTTAGCCAAACTTTTGGCTGGACTATTTCCTATGGTTAACTGTCGCTTTTAATCGAGCGTCATTAAAACCTCGATGTCATATACCGACCCTCGGTATCTTTCTTACTCATCCTGAGTAGATCTAAGTCAGAGCATGGCTATAAGCATCCCTGCGGTGGATTGCGGCATTGAGCGTTCTTACGACCTCGTTATCATATACCGATCCTCGGTGTTTTCCTGTAACTCGCCCTGAGTTACTACTGACTGCTGAACTCTCTAGTTCCTGAACTTTCCGATAAAGTTGCATCTCTGAGTATTCTCACCGTTGGTAACTTCGACGAAGTCAAGTTACTCTTATTAGTGACTCTAGCGATCTATATCCGGGACTTGTTTTCCTTCATTCGTGAATTGTATATACCATCTGTATATTGACCTGTAACATAGCAATATATTCAAGAAGTTTATTAAATTTGATATGCTGAAATTCTGTGACTTCTTTAAGTCCATTGATCTCAGATCAGACCCCCGGTAATACTGGGCCACGACCTCACATGGCGAATTGGTGGTTGTGGAAGCTGAGAGACTCTGCCAAAGTTTTTTTTGCAATATATTTCGAAAACGGAAGGTGGTGAGTGGCAGGAAACCATTGATAACATATTTAAACGTCATAAGTTTCCGTATGAAATTAAAATTATCGGCATCAATCTAGTGGTTGGTACTGGGGGATTGGTCCACTGGTTTTGCCAATTATTTTAAACTATCCGCCTTCGGCAACTAGTTTGTTCCCCGGGAATATGATTTCAATTGAATCTTACGTCATTTTATATTCATGGTTCTCTTAAAAACGCAATTTCAAACTTCAGATTGTGGTAGATATTTAACATATGTTCTATTAGTGACCTTGGACCTCTTCTGTTCGTTGTCTACGTAAATGTTCCTAATGAAGTCAAATAACTGACCATGTCATGTAACCTCTAATTCCATGTTGTTGGCACTATCTTCACCTTCTTATTTCTCTTGTGAAATCTGCATTTGATTTCAACATTAAAATGAAGCATCACATTTTATGACTAGCGGCATGACAGCTGGATTAAAACATGCAAAAAATGAAAAGATAGTAACCATAATCATTTAGGTTAATGGAAATATTTCTTAATATACGTAATATCTCAGAGAGCTTGGTTTACAGATTCCACAAAATTTTCATGAAATGAAATATGAAAGCAAAATGTATTAGGATATTACCTCATCTTTCTACAATGAAAGAGAAACACACAATTAAATATTTGTTTAAACAATGAAAAAGGTTTGAATTGCGTTGCAACAATGAAAAGTATTGTTGCAAATTATGTCAAAAAACATTTTAAAAAATTTATTAAACTTCGAGGAAGACTTGTACGGCAACTTAATTACTATTATTGTAAAGGTAACTTTTTGAACTTTCAGATGGCGTGAAAATGATTTTCGTACAGTAATATTTTCGGAAGTTATTTATGGAAATCGCCAACATTTCGCTTAATTTTTAATTTATTAAAATTCGAAATAAAATTTCAAAAAAGGGCTCCGAGGTGAACATTCCCACCCTCCAAAGTAGATTTGTGTCAGATTTCGTAGCTCTAGGTTCAACGGTCTGCCCTGTAGAGACAAACACACATATTCTACTTTATTATTATTAGAGATATGAAGATATGCATTTATAGGTTTAAAATGTGTTAATAATTATTTTTACTTGTTTCTGCTATTATTTTATTCTGTTATGAGATTTAGATAATAATCTGCAATTTTTTTCCAATATCAGTGAGGTACATTTAATTTCCTAAGAATCATGTTCATAATTCCTTATTTTCTATTATTGCTTGTCGTTCAGTCAAACCATTCTTTCTACACCGACATTATACAAATAGCTAATTATTCCAAATAATTAATTATTATAATCAAATTCGCAAAGTAACTAATAAATAACTTCGCAGTAAACTAATACATAATAAAGTAAATAAAGTAAACTAATACATAATAAGGTAAATAAATTAAACTAATACATAATAAAGTTAATTAAGTAAACTAATACATAATAAAGTAAATTAAGTAAACTATTACATAATATTGTAAATTAAGTAAACTAATGCATAATAAAGTAAACTAACACATAATAAAGTGGAGTAAATAAACTAAAAGTTGATTAACATCACGCAATTTATTTTTTACTTTGAATAAAGCGTGTTAAAACGTTCTTCAAAATATTTTTACTTGCGAAGTATAAAACGCTCATTCTGTTCTCATGGTAGTGTTTCGAAACATGTATGCAGTAGTAAACAGGTACTACAGAATATCAAAACGATTCATTGAACTTTTCTGATGATTAAATGTCTAAAATTTCTCCAGATACTTTTGCATTACTTTTTACTGTGCTAAGGATAAGAGTTACGCAAATCGGAGCCAACTACCACATCAACATTTTATTTCCCTTTTAAATCTATTCTGAAATGTGCATAATTTGCCGCCCAATATCAAATCATCTACGATATGTTCAACAAAAGACTACTTAAGAAGAAATACATAATTGTGGGAAAAGGATATTTTTCTGCATTTTTTTTGGCCGCGGTGGCCGAGGGGCAAAGTCTCGGCCCGGAGGGCTCCAGGCTCGAAGCCCGATTCCACTGAAGATCCACTGTGTATTCGACCAATTTCACGCACGCCAAATCATACATAGTGGCCAAACGTCCTCCCATTGGTGTGGTGCGGAAATTTGGAGAAGGGGTGCCAGCTCAGGTGTTGTCCTTGTCATCTGACCGCGGTTCAAAATGTCGAGGTCTGTCCCAAAATAGCCCTCGTGTCACTTCAAAACGGGACGTTAATATAACTAAACTAATCTGTATTGTTTTACAAAGACACTTATAACTCAAAATGTGTAATTTAAAGTTGGTTTCTTTTTGTTTATCTACATTCATCTGTATATCTGCATTATGGAAGAATATATCTTATTTTGGTGAAAAATAAAGAACATAGCGCATTGCAGTGTTAAGTTTTGAAGCACACATTCTGTGAAAACATCCTGAAATATCCTATATTTTAATTACTTAGATTCATAATACTGTTAAAGTGATTTCATCTGAAAAAGCAATCATATTCTCATCTTCAGCATTTTCTATTTTTCAAATAAAATACTTGGATATATATCGTGAGCAGGAAATAGGAGCTACAAATCAATATCTGAGTTCCATCACAAAACCAGAGACGAATAATTCTTGCAGCAGGACCGGAAATTTCCTTCGCTCAAATTGCTGACTCAAAGTGTCTTTTGCGACCGATCATTAGTCGAATTTTTATGGCCGGAAGAACGATTAATATGGGAAAAATGCTTTTCTGCGATTGTGCTCAGCAAGGCTAATTTTTCGTCTGCTCTCTATTTCTTGGTTTTTTTTTACTTCAGTTAAAGGTCGTTAATAATGCATCTGTCTGGCTGTATTATTTGTTGTTTTCAGTTAATCTATAAATCTCATAAATAAAGGTGACAACCATAATAACATGTGAAATACAATATTTTTGATAAGAATGAATATTTAGATGGTATATTCTAAGCATATTTATTGAGCAAATAGCTTGATTCTTATTTTAGTCAAGATTTAGTTCTGCTTTGATTGTTCCGTCAGAATCGATATAATATTTTTTCAAATATTCAGATTCATTTTGAGTATTCATTGTAACATCGGTTAAAACTTCATATACCACGCAAAAACTTTTACTTAATAATGTTTCCCTGCTTAACAAATCGAACTAATAAAGAATTTCAAAAGAATTTAGACTAATTTAGCTTAAGAATCAAAGGCACATTTAATTTTCAAATTCTTAAAAAATAAGAACATCGATTTTTGACTAGCTGTTTTGATTTCTAAAAAGTTTCAATTATTTATTTGCTGAAATAGTATACTGCTTTGGGTTATATTTATAAAGAGCAAAGGTTTGACTTCCTCTATTTTGACCATAATAGTTAATTTTGATTAGGACAACACTCAAAAACAAACCTTTGAAGCTTTTTTAACGAAGCTCTCCACCTTACTACAGAAAAAGAACAAATTTATTTAAAAAATAAAAATTAATTGACATTAAAGAAATGCTGCAATCGAATACTTAATGCAAAATATAACTTCAGAATAACACTAACAACATTTTTTATAATCGACTGATAGACATGGAAATTCCCAAAATACGTTGATTAAACATTTGCACCATCTCGTATATGTCTATTTTAATCCATTTTATTTTTTTAATGGATTTTACAAACGATACACAGTTTCCATTGCTACCAGTGAAATCAGAAAACATACCGTTTTCTATCACGTTACAGATAATTGTGTGATAAACGTGTGTGAATAATAGATAAATCCACAATTGGACAAATTGATTTGCTGGAAGGCTGTTGGTATATCAGAAATTTTTCTTTGAATTTATTTTCTTCGCGTCGATTTGCACAGCAATGGGATATTTTGTAAAAAGTAGATTTTTCTTCCATTTTTCTATAAAAATTTCTAACAGTCCAGTTGTAGTCAGATCCTTAGAATTTTTTAGAATTCCAAATACTCAGTAGTGTATTGGGGAATGTTGGTAAATGGTATGCAGTCGATTCGAGTTACAGTAGAATCCCGGAAATCCGAAACACAGGAATCCAAAATTTCGGATAATCCGAATTTTTTTTAAAATTTTCTGAAAACTTTTTATAGAAAAATGAAGGAAAAGTAACAATTACAAATCAGAAGCAAAGCCAATGTTTATTTCTAACTTAAAAGAAGTAAACGAATTGATCTATAAGAATGCATACAGCACCTTACATGTAGTTATTGGTTCGAATAAAGAACTTTTCTTCTATTAAGTGGAAAATATTCATGACATGGATATTCCGAAATATCTTTCATACTTGCATTACTCTAAAGGAATTTTATAAATCACTCCAAATTAAAATACTTAACCATTTGTGGCTGGAAATAAAAATGCATGGATTGCATACGACTTGAATGCAATAGTGTTGAAAATCGTCTAATTTTCTGCATAAAAGTTACTTAGAACGAACTAAACTTGAAAAATAAAATAATATCTGTAAATATATAAAAATTGCACAATCTAATTTTTCTCCTTTATTTCATAATTGAGCGAGTTTGTGCACTGTAAAACGACAATTTAAAAGTGAAAAAAGGATAAAAAGTAGAGAAATGTGTTCCAGCAGTATGGCAGGGAAAATGCTGTGCCATAAAGAATTATACCCTTCATACGAGATTTATTTCCATACAAATTCCTACGGAAGTGCATGCAGACAAAATATTCAAATCAATACACATGTCTAGGTAGTGTGAAAACAATACAATCGTTTGATTTCGAGCTATGAAAACTATTCTGGAGTGTTCTCATTTTTCTGTCTCGTGTAGAAATCATGCATTAAGATGTTGAACCAAATTTACCATAGAATCAATTTAGACTTCTTATCTCAAGAGACATTCTATCTGCCTTGAGACCAAGACCTCTCACAGTGACAGAAAACTTTCTAGATAAAAAAATTCCTTACTTATTGGTGTACCATTAAAATAATAAATGAAAATACTAAATCAAAATTAACTAGAGAAATCGCAGTTTTAATCGACTGAGGGAAGAAGTTTTTTTTCCTCTTTACTTTTGATGAAGCTTAGCTTGTAGCTTGGAAATGTTTTTCGAAAGAACATTTCCATTTGAGAGGCAGAAAAACTGAAAGAAGGAAAAAAAGAATATTTTTGACAGTAAATGGCAAAACTTTACATAAAAAATATAGTGAAAGAAGAAATAAAGATTTTCTTTAATCAAGAAGAACTTTTGGGAAATTAAAATTCAATTTCACGGCGAGGGAGCTGGTATTGATTTCTTGAGCTAAAAGGGAAAAAAGTGCTTGGAGGGACTGATCGGGTTTCCAATCCAAGTTTTAAATCCTTTTCTTATGTTTACGAGGCTTTTAATGCTAAAATTAAGAACTTTATTTAAACTTTGAATTAAAATAGCTATTTTTATTTCTTATCATAAGATAAGTTTATAAACATCTTAAATACATTAATTTTTGAATTTATCGTTGAACTTTCATATTTTGCATCAATTATAATTCCGTCCACTCTGAGGATACTTGTCTTTTGTTTAATATACATTGTAGCTTATGAATTAGTTATATTATCATTTATAAAATTATTAAAAAAAATTTAAGGACATCTTTTAGCCTCGTTGAACTATTTTTTTGGATTGAACGAGTTTTCTTTTCTTTTTTGCAACAAGTATATATTTTCAGAGAGTTCGAATAAAATTGAAATAAAATCATTGCTCATGGAAAGTAAGATGGCCGATAAAAGTTACTAGTTTTCAAGACATTAGTTACAGTAAAATCAGTCCTTCCCTTCTTTTCTATACAATTTTATCTAACTTAACTGATTTCATGTTGCCAAAGATGGAATTTTGAAATCGCGTTTTCACTCAATTTCTGATGTGCCAATGCTTCAAAATTATGTACCCTTATTTATTTATCGATGGCAATACAATGCTTTAATGTTTTAAGAACTTATTATCAGTTAATTGATTCATTTAATTACATTTTTATTTCATAAGACTGGCACTATCTGGTAATGAATTTGAGAAAAAATATTTCAAGATTCCATAATATTTATAATAAGGAATTTTAAATTTAAACGGTAGAACTAATAGTGAATTATCAAACTGAACAGTAAAAACAGTGAATTATGAAACTAAATTGTAAAACTAACTGTGAAGTAAAAAAACTAAACAATTCAAATTAAAGATTAAACAACAGAAAATGATTAAAATATAAATAAATTCGAGATCTCAGTTCATTAATAAAATTTGGTTTTTCAAAACTGCTTTTATGAAATTTATTAGTTCAAATCCTAAGATTAATTTATAATCTTTTTAACAATAGTGGTTTCTGAATTTATCGTTGAATATTTATATTTTGTACTGATTATAAATCTGCAACTGTTTAAACGTAGGATGCATGTATTTTATGTTTAATATGCATTGCATGCTATGAATCAATATTAACAGTTTAGTATCTAATTAAAAATATTGTTGAGGTTATAATTAGCTAAATTTATGTTCTTTTTATGGAATAAATACGTTTTATTTAATTTAATTTATTGCAACATGTGTATATTTTCAAATGATTTAATTATTATGAAATAAAGTCATTTCTCATTGAAAATAGGCTGATGGAAAACGCTAGCTAGTTTTTAAAACATCACCTCCTAAACTTCCATCTATCCACGCCTGTCTATATGCAAATTTGTTTTAAATGTGTTTTAATGAAATTATTTACAATTTAGTTAATGATTTTTGCTTAGAGTGTATTTAAGGAGATTAATTAATTTTTATGCAAATTTCTTCAAGATTTCCCGTTTTCTACTTTTTCTGCAGCTTTTACTTACTTTTGTACTCAGTTTGATGAAGTTTTTTTATATAAACTGCATTCGATGAAAGTTTTCTTTTCTTTTTATTGATCTTCTAATCCCGGCCTTGTTTATAAATCTACAATGAGCTTTTTATTTTTCTATATACCTCTGTGGCTCATTCTTTCCTATTTCTGATTACTTCTTTTAAAGAGAAAAGTAACAGAGAAAGAAAAAAAAGTCTCAAGAAGAGATTAAAAGTAAAGGACGACCACCAAGATTTATGTTCTAAACTATACTCACAAAAAACTTAATTTTTTTTTCCGTAAGCTAAGTCTCAGTTTCAAGAGATCAAAGGAATCTTTTCAATTTCGAAAACTTCAAATATACAATGTAGATACTAACTTAGAGAACGTATCACGTTTTATTGTTAAAAACTTTTTGAAGCTAGAAATTTTGGTCACTAAATAAAAATAAACATTGGGCACATCCAAAGTAATAAGAATTGGAATATTTATAACAGCATGGTAAAATACCAAAACTCACTAATTTGAAGAATCTTTTCTTAGTTACAAATTTTCTAATAATTCAATAAGATCTTCAAATTTCTGAATATTCAATGAGATTTTCAAATTTCTGAATATTCAATGAGAGTTTCAAATTTCTGAGATTGCATAAAAAATTGAGTATCAAAATAATATGAAAAAGAAGTTATAAAATAATATGAACTTACTTTAAATATCATAAAAATCATTTATTAATGTTACAGAAATTTTCAAACGTATGCATATTTATTTAAAAAATTTTATTGAAGACATCATTTAAAAGAAATTTCAGGATTGTGAATCTGTGGGGTTTTAGATTATTAAAGATCTTTGTATTATTTATTCTTTGTGAACATGTTTATTAGTTATGGACTTATTCTCAATATCATAAATTTATAACTAACAGTGTTCTCTCATGATATAAGTTATTAAAATAAAAAAAGGAAAAAAATTAAAAAGACTCTTAATGATGAAATTTTGCTCGAAATGATCAAATTTACTGAAATGTTTGATATATTTTTAATATTTAAATTGTATATCAAACGACAGAAATTTTTTTACAATTGATTATAATAGAGTAAAAGTCATAAGTTTATGCATCTATATAAGTATAGAACAAGCTTAGAATAAGGTATAGCTGTAAGATCAGGACATGCGTTCAGATGAAAGATAATTGGTACGACAATTAGAAAGTAATTCAAGCCAATCAAACTCTAATTACTGAAAATTAATTTTATCTATGTAAGAAAAAAACGAATGAGAATGTAATGTTAAGTGTAATTTAGCTTGTGTTGGCGTACAAACTTCCTATTAAATAAGTGGCTAGCTTCGAAAAAATGGTTCTTCTCTTATTTTATCTTCAGCTGAAATCATTGGAAAAAGAGTTGTATAGGGAAAATCTCTCTTTCAGAAATATTGAAATTCTTAAAAGAACCCAAAAATATTTCATTGTTCTCACTTTTTATTGATGTAAATTAAGATTCGTAAAGAAGTTAGCTTTTCAGATAATATTATTAATGTGTATGGTATGAAGAATATAAATTAGCCATGTTCATGGCGAGGTCCTAACACGCCGGAAAAGAAAATTACAGTAATTAAATGTACGAAATAATTAAGGCAGTGTAGATAAAATGTAAATACAGTTATTTACTTCATGAGAATTATTAAGTTAATCAAGTTGTTTTTTACAGTAAATTAAAGGGAATGCTTTTCTTATAACATAAATGTGTTAATGTTAGAAAATTTTAAAAAATATTTAATTTGGACTGCCACATAGATTAAATTGTTTATTAATGAAGATGCATTGTTGCTTTTTCTAAAACTTCATTCTTTATTTCCTTGTTTTGGTATTAACGCAATAACTGCTTAAACAATACATTTTAATTTCTAAAATATTTTCATTTATGAAGTAACCGAAATTTTTTCTATATCTAAGGTCTGATATATAAATTAAAAAATATCTTCTTATTTAGGAAGTTAATTTGTAAGGAAATGTATTTTTTGTTTACGTAAGTGGTCAAATTTAAAATAAAATTTGTTGTTTTGTAGAAATGAAGCCAAACGATTTTTAACCTTTTTATTGGGATTAATAATAAATTTTCGAAAAATTTTTGACTTATTATATCTATCATGAACTTTTGCAAATATCGATTTTACACAACTTATGAATACGATAACAGTTTTAAATTTAGCCTTTGACCGAATGAATAATCTTAATTTGAATTGCTCGAATCATCACTAATAAATTATCGTAATCATTTTTTAAATGATTGAAAGCTTTTTAGGAACGAATCCGGAATAAAATCATTTCTTCATTTTATTTACAAATGTTAATCTCTCTTATCATTAAAATTGTAGTGTTTTTGAAATTTTAAATGATCATTGTGTAGATTGCTATATGGACGAGTTTTCTGTTTTGTTTATAGGGGTAGTGTAGAATTTCTACTATACGGACCGACTTCAGGTGTAATGCTTTATCAATGAGAATCTTCAAAATTTTAACTCTTTGTTTTAAGATGTCAGTTAATGTTTAAAGTATAGTGTTTTAATGTTACGGTTTAAGGATATTAAATTTGTATTAGTATTTCTCTAGCTCTCAACGTTTACCTAAAATAAGAGTCTTATTTTGTGGAAAGTCTACCATAATTGTTCGTTATAGATCTTTGTTGGAAGCTTCTTAGGCTTGCTTGACGGTTAAAGTTTAACCAATCGATTCCGATAATCACTGGCGGTTAAAGTTTGATACAGCATCCAAATGGATTGGGCGATTACTTAAATCGGAGCGTTACCCGGAAACGGAAGTAGATACTGGGTACTAATGTCCTTTTAATCGAATAATAAACAAAACAGAAAACTCGTCCTTAAGTCAAAATTTTAAAATCATTCATATTGTTCCAAAAATTCATCTAAAGGTTTTCATCTAAAATATACTGAATATTTCGGCAGAAAATATATTCGAACATTTCGTTTCAACCACACTAAATTTTATTTTTTATGCATCATCAAAAAAGTTTTTGAGATCTGACTAAACTTTTACGTTTTTTGCTCGTAGATTTCTTTTTTGACAGCGCGGTACTGTAGAATATTTATTTTGCTCTCCGAGTTTTCATATTTGGTGGCAACAAATGGAATGATTTGATATATTCCATCAGAAATGGTGCAAACGATTTGGAATGCACATTCAAAATTTCATTTTTATACAATAAAGCATTTTTCAAAATATTCATGAATTCATCATTCTATCTCTTTCCTTTATTTTTTACTAAAATCATTTAATCAATTGTTATCAAGTTCATTTAAAAATTCAATTTTTAAAGTGGTTTTTGTAAGAAAGATGAGAAAATCTGTATTTATCGGCATAAATTTTGAATTGTCGTTTTCTATATGAGTTTTATTGAAAGTCTACTTTGTCTGGGAGATTATTTTCTATAATTAGCACACACTTCCTATAATTTCAAAATTTTATAATAATGTTAAATATCTGAAAAAGTGAGAAGAAGTACAGTAAACTTTTTTATAAGCTGTTCATGTATCAACAAATATTAAAATATTATCAGGATGTTTCGTTTTGTTTATCAGTCTTCCAGGTTTCAGTAAGAACATAATTTAGATATCGACATAAGAAAGCATAACTTCAGCAGCAATTAGAACTTAGATTAGATATATGGTTTGCTAAACTTTTGATTTCTAAATAAGAAGCATATTTATAAAGTATCAAAGTTTGCAGGTAAATGTCACTTTCTTGCTTTGTTTATAAAGTTTATCAGAGATATTTACAGTGCGTGCCAAAAGTTTAAGCACAACAAAAATTTTAAAATAAAACTTCAAATACCCACTTTATTTCAACATGCCGTTTATGCGTATACAAAATTTCGCTTTTTAAATTATATTAAACTTTATTTACTCTAAAACTTCATTTTTGATATGAAATTTTTGAGAATGTAACGACAATTGCTCTGTGAAAAGTTTAAGCACAAAACTGCTTTTGTGAAAATGAATGAAATCACACAAGTACTTACGCACGTATATGATATCTAGGTGCATAAGAACCTGTCTGTTTGTCTGACAGTTCAAAATAGCTCTGTCTAATAATTTCCATATTCGGAAGCATAAATAATCTGGCGTATGAGAGAAAAACAGAAGCTCATTTCTCTGAAATTGAAGTTGCTTTAAAGAGCTCAAAACGTGGGATTATAAAATATTAGCTTGTGGTAAAAACTTTAAACAAAAATCTCGTTCTGGAAGGCCACGAGTGACCAGCTTTCGAGATGACATGCACATCAGAATCTTGGCTTCAACTAGAACTTTAACTCTTTCTCAAAATAAAAATATCAGGAAGGACAAATATCAAAAAAAAACTATTCATAGAAGAATTTTAGAATCGGGGTATATGAAAAACCTCAAGACGCCTCGATCACATGGCTTAACACCACACCACAAAGAAGCTTGATTATAATAGGTCAAACAGCACATATCATTTGGTGATGTGTGGCTTATTGTTATATTCAGCGATGAAAAAAATTGGAATTTGGCCGGACGTGATGGAATTGCAAGCCATTGGCACGATTTTCGAAAAGAACTAAGAAGCATGTTTAGCTGACAACAATGTAGTGGATTTTTGATGGTATAGGCAGCGGCTTATTTCTATAGTCAGACATCCTCAGGGTCGAAACCAATCTGAAAACTATCAAGAGACACTTGCCAGTCATTTGGTTCACTTTGTTGAAATTTTTGGGAGAACAGATTTGACTTCTTGAACATATCAACATGACAACCCTTCAATACAAGACTCCAAACCAACGTCCCAGTGGCTTAGCTCCAACATGGGGTCGGGTTTGAGGGGCCTAGCCCTATGCCCTGATTTGAACTTCATAGAAAACGTGTGGGGTAAATTCGGAAATTTACCCCACGCGCAGCAGTATTCTTCAGTTAGTACTGAAATTGGCTATTGAGGATGTTTTGTTTGAACTACAGCCATAACTAATACAGTATTTAGTGTTATCGGTGGAAAACCATATATTTCACGTAGTTCAATAAAAAAGGAACATTAATTAAGTATTGACATCTTATTTTTACTCGACTGTAAAAAATAAATGTTTCATGTACTTAAGCGTTTGACACACCTATTTTTGTATTTTTGATAAATTCTATGGTTGAAAATAAAGTTTAAATCATGATTGTATCAAGTACAATTTCAATTCTATATTTCTTACATATGTGAACACTGATTTAAAATAGAGTGTATATTTTAAAGCTTTATTTTAAAAGTACTGTTGTGCTTAAACTTTTGACACGCACTGTACATGCTGGAACACTTTTAGCTTTCACGAAAAATATTTAAGACAAAGACATTTTCGAAATGCGTGAATGGCCGAATTTTATTTCCTGTAGTCACATACTTTTGATTGTTTCGTTGTTAATCTGTTTCTCTTTAGGCGACTTTTCCCTCCCCTTGAGTTTCATCATCTATAAGATTTTATCATTGTATTACAAGAACATCTTATAAAACAACCAAGAAAATAGCTACAGAGTTCTAAACTTAAATACAAAAACTGAATAAAAAGAAAAGACTAGGGTAGGCTCATTTTGTCTTCATGAATATGTAACCAGTTATAGATTCATTCGCTATTTTTTCATGAAAGAAAGAATGTTCCTATTCTATTCCGTATAATTCATGAACTAAAGTTCTAGATAGATGTTTGATTTGCTTATTATTTTTCGTTTATGCCATTTTCACGACGTGCTCTTTCTTGAAAGTTAAGACACAAGGCCGTGGAAAACAAAAAATATTGCTAAAATGAAATATATGAAATAAAGAAAGATTCCGATGTGTTCTTTACCATCCAAAGTTCAGCTTTTCCAAAAGAAAGTTTTCCAACTCTTGAGATATCTTTTTTACCGTTTCGACAGGTAAATGTATATATATAAATATATATATTTATAAGTACTGATTTTCTAGTTTTAAGATTATTTAAATACAAGGGGTAGGGGTGTATTGCGTATGCCAATACCTTTTCTTTTCTTTTTATCATGTACTTTAATGGATGATAAGACTAAAGCTAAGGAAATTCGGAACAGTAATATTCCACTTTAATATCTCACTTCTTTATTTGAAAATATTTACAACATTTCATACCGAATAAAATTCCATAAAAATCACTATAATTCATGAAAGCTTTCAGTATATTGCCAGAAAAGTTTTTTGAGAACAATCGAATTTATACGTTTGCCATCGTGTCATAGGTTAACAATATTTCAAAATTTAAGTCATTACTAAAAAAATATGATACGTCTAACATATTCAAAATATTATTTTTCTAGCATTTTGAAAACCCAGTTCCACTATAACTAAACAGAAAAATTATTCAATTTAAGCATACCACATGATAAATTCTACACTTCATTTAATAGACTCTCGTCAACTGTCGCTGCAGAATTCTGTAAGAATAATACAGGTTCTTTGAAGCCGAGATGCAAACTTGACATTAAACCAGAGCTATCAAAACCAGATGATGGATGGCCGAGACTTTGAGAACCTGCTTTTTATTATGTTGAGTACAAAAGGATCGCACTGATGTATTTGTACATAACAGATAAAGAGCCTTCTTATAAAAGTATATTTGGGTCAAAATTCTCCGTGTATAAATCAATCGTAATAATGAAGGGATAGAAAGTTTTTCAAAAGATCATTCTACGACTTGAAAATAAAACTGCGGCTCTTACGTATAGACGTTTTAAAGTAAGAAATTTTCTAAAATAATTTAGAAACAACTTTTCACCGACTAATGTTTTTATTGCTTCAAATCGAATTTTTTAAATGCATTTTTGAATGTAGAAACATTGTTAACAGAAATGACTCTGAAGTTATTCGAGGGTTTTGAAAATTGGGAATCTTAGTTTAACTATGCAAGTTTCGGTTAGAACGATTGAAGACATGCATTTTATTACAAATAGACGTCGGATATTACCATATTTAAGAGTTCACAGTAAGAGTAAGATAGAGTATTAAGATATTTGTGTGTTTCCAGTCACAATTTACTACTTTCAAATATTCGTAACTTAATTATCAGTTAATCGATTCATATAGTTACACGTTGATTGCATAGCAGTCGCCTAGTGAGTCGCCACTTCGTATTGAGTTCCAGAAAAACTGATTTTAAAATTAAAAAGTGAAAAATAATTAAAATAAAGAATTCTACTATTTAGCTTAATAATAAATATGTGTTTTTAAATAAATTTATTTATGTTAAGAATCCTAAAAGTATTTCACGCACAAACTTTAAAATATAAGAATTGAAAACTTTATTACGTGCAAAGAAAAATGTACGAAGGCTGTCATCAAACAATCTGTTCGATGAAATCCCATATTCTTTCAGAAAATTAAAATCAATTTCAATATCTTTAAGATTTCTGGAAAAGCCTTCGAGATTTCAAGGAAATAAAAGTACTTGGTTCACGAGATAAAGCCATCGAAAATACAGACTTCATTCCAAAAATCTTAAAAATATTATCGAAAACATTTTCAGCTCCACAGAACGTAAAGCGGCATTAATATGACACCCTTATCTTGTTTCCAGCATATGCATTTCAATTTTTTCGTCCCAATCATCAATATAATTTTAATTAACGCCGACTTCTCATCATCTGAAAGAGTTTTATCATCCGAAACGAATTCATGCAAGAAACATGGCGATGGTTTGTTTCCTAACTTCTTTGCTAGTGGGTTACTTTTGGAAGTAATGGATTTTTCTCGGTATTGTCAGCACTCGTGGCTCAGGTTCGCCAAGTTTAAAGCAAATTCAACTTCATTTTAGAGGTTTATGTTGATTTTTTTTAAAAGTTTCAATTCGAGGCGATATGTTTGTTAGGAAGTGCGTGAAAAAATTGCTTTCTTTTTAAAATAGCGTGATTATAATTGAAAAGAATCGGTTTCAAGCCATTAGTAATTAAATACCCAATTAGTAATCATTAGTAATTCAAACACACGCTGACAACCTTTAGCAATTAGTATTCTATTTACATATTTACAGCTATGAATTTTTAGTAAGATTTTCGTT
>BGPR01010095.1:0-54121 GCA_013235015.1 Araneus ventricosus
CTGTTGCTTCGTTTCAGTTACGTATTGTATCAAACTCTTTTGAAAGTTATGCGATTGAATTATTCTCTCAAACAAAAGTGTAATGCACAAACTTACTTTCCATGTTTTAATTCTGCCTTGATCAAATAATTTAGCTTCCATATTATCTACAGAACGAACGTTTAATCTATTTTATCACATACAAGACTTTGTGATTTCATTCAGATATATCGACCAAGAAAAAAGATTGCATATATACCTCATGTCCCACTGGTTATCTTATCTCGAAGGTTTAGAGAATATTGTATAGATAATTCTTATCACGATTTCGTAATAAATGTTGACCGATAGTCTGAAAAATTCCTTATATACCACATAGGTGAATCTGCGAAAAACGTATCTAATTAAACACTATCCATGCGATACATAAAAAAATCAAGGTAATTTCTTCTTTTAAGGACTTAGATTCTTCGACTTTCTTTTTAATTTCTTATTTCTTTCTATCTTATTTTTATTTTGCTTTTTTTTTCCTCCTAGTCAGTTAGCTCTGACTAATTTTCTTTCAGTTGAAATTTGATTTTGGACACATTTCTTTATTGTGGAAACGAACGATCGATTTTTTCTTGCATAGCAGAAATTTATTGAACCAAAACTTCGATTTCTATCAGTTCAAGAAAAAGTATAACAAAACGTAGAATTATTTTAAGTTGCCTTTGATTATATATAAAAAAATTGGCTTCAGGTTAAAGGATGGACTTCATTTTAACATTTCCAGGGTTTAATAGTTTCTCAAGCTTAAAGATGTCGACTTTATTTGTAAACAAATGTCTCAATTAGATCTTTTCTCATCCATGCTTTCATTTTCATTATCATAGATTCTTTTTTGAATATAGCAATTTATTTTATTAATAATTAAGTTAATCTTACTTCAAGCTTTTAAAGGAAAATTATGAAGAAAAATGTGCCAAGATTTTCAATTTTATTCCAAAAATTAAGTGTTTCGATAAGTAACATATGGTCCTTGAATAAGCTTTTACCTTCAAGAGCTTCAAATTTTCATTTTCCTAACCAGTTCGAAAATGAATGAAACTATTTTAAGTTGACTGCTTTAGTTAAAATTGCTGCAAGTTAAGAGAAATGATCTTTATTTTCAGCGTTTCAAGATTTAATCATTTTCTCAAATTAAAAATCAGGGTATTTAGTTCTGAATGCTTAAAATTCACTGCCTCCTATCCATGGTGCAGATTCCTTTACCATAGTTAGAGTTCTATCAAATATATAATTTCCTTTCAATAATATGTAACAATAATGTACATTTTTTGCTAAATGTCTGTTTTATCCATAAAAAATTAAAGACTATATTTTTTTGCTTCAAATATAAGATTAACACTATAAAACTTGCATTATGCCCTATTGATGATGTACTTGTCTTACCTTTATGTCACTAATTATTTTATCTTAAAGAAATTTAACAGATAATGTTGACTGTATACATTTGGTATCTAAGATAATTCTAATCACCGGATTATTTCACATTTCTCCTCTTATAATTTTGTTGTAAAAGCATACAAAATCGCGATAACGTATACTTCCATATCTATGAAGCAATACACTCAGATTCAAATAGCTAGGTCGTGTTTCAAAGCGTATCCCAACTGATTGTCTGAGTAACTCGTCCTCCATAGACCTTCGCGCATCCTATAAAATATGTATATAAAAGTTTTATTTAAAACCATAAAATCTGTAAAGAATTTATAATATATGATTGGAAGAGAATCTGAACCATATTGCTTTTTTTAAATATTAAAATTTTTATTTCTTTTTACTACAACTTGATGAAATAACTAAAACTTTTTAATCATTCTTTCTACTACTACTAAATAATAATAACACCAACATTTTATCATGCAAAAAAAATATCTATCTATTGTTATTTTTTTACACTGATGATGATAATAACTCATAATCGTCCACGAACGTTGTACTGATGGGAATCAGAATAGTACATATTTCCATCTCATCAACGCATGCACAAGAGAAGACCACTCAGGCGAAGGAGACCATGCGGAGTTCTTTCACAACAAGGTTGAGGGGATAGCATGATCCGTCTTTTGATCGTGCATTAGCAAGAGAGATCCTGCTTCCAGCGCTTGTCGCACTGATTTACTCCTTTTTGGAGAAGATCATGTCACGGCATGCTCCAAGATGAGTGTTGCGATGTCATCGATTGGTAGCAGGGAGAGTTCATTGTCTTTATATGTGCACCGATCTTTGCTTGACCCTTCGTAGAAATTAAGTAGTTACAAGTTACACTCAAAATTAGCAACTAACTTAAAATAATTTCACGTTTTGTTATTCTTGAACTGATAGAAAAATCGAAATTTTAAGTTCAATATTTCTTTATTTGGAGAAGAAAAATCGTTCGTTTCGCGTCATTTGGAAGAAGTTCCAAAATCAAATTCGATCGCATCTGAAAAAAAAATTAGTCAGAGCAACTAGTGAGGAAAAAAAGTGTAAAAATAAAATAAGATCGAAGAAATAAGAAATTAAAGAAAGTCAGTACAAAATCTAGTCACTGTAAAGAAGAAATCACTCGATTTTTTTTTGTAGTCAAAAGGATAATATTTAATCAAGAGACACACGTTATTCTAAGATAAAGTGATCATAAGAAATTACCGTTGATATCGTCGTTATAGGATATCAAGAAGTGATAAAGAATTCTTATGTTGAGATATTCTCTAAACTTTCGAGATAAGATCTTATGGCATGTGCTAGCAATCTTTCATCATATCAGAACACAAATCTTAGATAAAGATTAAACGTTCTTTTCTTGCAGAAAATAGCTACATAGATAATTAAGGGTAAAATGAAGTATCTTAAATAATGCAGACTTTTAAGTTTAGAGTTTGACGTTTTATTTATTCCCGAAACAAGTCCGTCCAGGTTCCAAAGTTTTACTACTATTCGTCAATAAGAGATTTTTTAGTCTTTGTATTTTATTAGAATATTATATAAACGCTGTTTTGTTAATGGAAAAATAAAGCTAAAATAATAGAAAACGAGTGACTTGAAAGGTTGATGCTAAATTAAAATGCTGAAAGCAAAATTAAATTAATCTATGATTAAAGAAATAAAAATGTGGAGAAAAATAAGATTAGAGAATAATGCATCACTTTCAAGTTTAGAAAATAATTCGAGACTATAAAGGCTAACGTTTTGTTATTCTCAGAAGACAGTTAAAACAGATATTATTAGTTTCATTTCTCTAACTTATTTTTCAAACCTAAGATTTTAGTGCTCTTGTATTTCATTAGGTAGAATATTCAATAATGCAGTGTTTGTTAATGGGAAAAATGGAGCTCAAACAGCTGAAAGAAGTGAACTTGAATTATGAAAGAAAAAAATAAATCAAAGCTGGTTCGTGATAGAAGATTATTCTTTAAACTCATTTTAATTAAGAAAAAGATTTCATGAGAATTAGCATCTAAGTAAGCTTTTTTATTTTAAGAAAAGAAAAAAAATGAATAAATTTTGTAAATTTTCTGAAAACAAATTAAAATTCGCACGACAAAATAAAAGAAGGAGTAAAATAACAGATAAGATTGTAAGATGATTCGAGAAATTTTTCTTTCACGGGAGAAGAATTCTAAGTCCAATGAATGGGAAAAACTGGTTGTATTCAAAGTCTGAAAGATATTTTAAATAGATTAATTAAATATTAGCATAGTTAAAAGTAACATAAATTTTAATTACAATGTTAAGTAATGAACGAAGATTGTTTAATTATCTTTTGAAAAACTGGATTGAGTGATGTGTCGGCAAGATGCATCGGCTGATTTGGGCTTGATCCTGCTAATTAATTTTAAAGTTTTCAATTTTCGTGTTTAAATGCTTTATTTTAATTAATGTTAAGTAACGACTGAAAATTGTTTAATTTTAAATTCTTATGCTTAAATGCTGTATTTTAATTTTTAAGTTTTAATTGCTGTATTTTAATTAGCGTTAAATATTGATTGACACAAATGTATGAGAGAGATTAATTGTAAAAGGATGTTGAAAAATATAAGTCCCTAAAAACATTTCCAAAACTTCTGCAAAGTTCGAAAGAAAGATAGAAAAAATAATTAATTCCATATCTGGAAGTTGTTGGTGGCTCGGGCTTAATTTGTTAAATTCGAACCCACCCTTAAACGAGTTGAAAAAAAACACGAAAAATAAAATACCCAAAATAATTATTTTAAAAAATATTATCACCACTAGATTTCAGCATGAGTATTTGACCACGGTTACAGTTATCAACGATTAATATTTCTAATTGATAATAATTAATAACATAAGGAAGCAAGTCAAGAAATCCTAAGTCCCTAAAAACATTTCCAAAATTTTTCAAAGTTCGAAAGACCGGTAACAAAAATAAATCCCTATCTCAAGTCCTAATCTTGAATCGTTATCTTGAAAATTCCTTATCTGAGAAGTGATAGGGAAGGGAGGGGAGGGAAGAACCACCCCAGAGCCACAGGAGCCACCACAATCCCACGATGTGGCTGAACTACCATTTTCTATCTACTTATCTGATTGGTTCAGATTACCATTTGCCCTTAAAGTAGCTGCAGTAATTTTAAAAAGATAGTTTGCTAAATATTAACAAAATACAAAATTTATTTTGCTTGCAATTATTTCAATTATATCATTGTATAATCATCCTCAGAACAACACTGGAAACAACTTAACCCGATCTTAGAAATTTTTGAAAAAGAAAACAAAAGATTAAATTATCCAAATGTATTTTGCCCATTCTAAAATTAACTTTTTAAGCTTTGAAAATGAACAAGACAAAGTTTCTCCTAATGAAGCTAATATTGAAACTATCAAAAATTGAAACCACCACCTTACGTAAAAGAACTTCAAAGGTTCTTAGGTATTGTCTCCGCGATATGATAAAAAAATCCACAGACAAGCTCTAAATCAAATATTGAAAAAGTTTTCAAACTTAATTGGACTAATGAATGTCAAAATGCATTTAAAAATTAAAAGATATCTTAACAACAAAACTAATTTAAAAATTACATAATCCTGATGTAATATGACATATTTCTGTTGATGCATCACTTAAGAGTGTTTGAGCTGTTCCGAAACACCCTGCTGCTTCTAATGTTTTATAGCCAATAGCTTATCATTCTATAACTTTAACAGATTAAGAAAAAAATTATGCAATATTCAAATAAGAATTTCTTCCAATATTTGATGCATATTTTACTATTATCTTCATTGCCAAATATTTGTCTTTCATACTGATCATGCGTCCCTGGTTTGGCTACGAATGTGAAAATCTTAATGGGTAGGTTATATATATATTTCACTGCTCATTAAAGTTAAGTATGTTTGATTATGAAATTAAATATCAAAAAGGATCTACTAACATTGAAGCACATATATTATCTAGGAATCTGGTTTATCATCATATTCAACATTCAGCTCATTTGATCGACATTATTGAGATAAAAACTCAACAACAGAATAATAATTAAAGTGGATCTAAGTACCATGAAGCCAAAGATGTATTTGTAATAATAAAAGAAAAATCTGTATAAAATAGTCGCCCCATTTTCATTTAGTCTTAAGTTGTTAAATCAAGCTCATGAACAACTTGGTCATCCTGGTGTTCAAAAAATAATTTAATTAATTACCCCTCAATATTATTGGCCTAATAATACCTCTGATATTACTGAATTTGTTTATCAATATGTTATACGCCAACTTAATAAGAAAATAAGGCAAAAAAGATTTAATTTGTTATAACAATTACCTCCCACTAGTAAAACTTTTGAATGTATTTTCTTTGACACTGTTTGAGATTTTAATTACTAAACTGAACGAAAAAATTCCTCATACTGTAATTGACATTGCAACAAGACATGTTTGGGATTTTGCATCTAAAAATGAAAGCTTTGAAACTTACATTAATGTTCCTTAACTAGTTTTCCGAATTCTAGACCCTGAGACATTATTTACTTTTTCTGGATTAAAAAAATTCTTAAGAAATTATTATGTGAAACACCTCTTAAATCAGCTGATCAACCCAAACTAATGATAAATTTGAAAGATTAATCAATCCTTAGGAACTAAGTTTAAATGCAAAGTCAATGCTTCTTCAACTAAATCTACTTGAACAAAATTATTAGAACACGTTCCTAATTAATATAATTTAACTTATAGCGTAACTCTCTGCTACACAATAATTCAAATAATAATGTAGGGCTGACATCTACCCGATGTCTGGTTTTCGCTAAACTGATCAACAAATACTGAATAGGCAAGTATGTGACACATAAAAGACATTTAATTACGCACAAACACAACACACAATGTTACATTGACAAGATACATGGCACATCTGCATCTGCAAAGTGAAAACAGAATAAAAACAGCTGACGCCAGTTTAGGTTAGCTCTGATTGGTTGGTGAGGTGATGCCATTCGCAACATCCTCCCTCCCCTTCTGAGGAGCTGGATAGCTACTCAAAAACATAATTTAGAGTCACTAAGTCTTAGGTCTCTTTATGGCGCGACCTCATCTGGACACTTGAGGCTGGTTAGCCTTTGAAGGATCTGGAATAGGAGATTTCACAGAAGTCTCTGGAATCGAAAATTTCATAGGAATCTCTGGATTAGGAGAGTTCACAGACAGATCGGTCAGTTGAACTTTCTGGAGTGGTAAACTTGTCAAGTCATTTCCACTAAGCTCAAGCGGAAACGCACGTTGGATTGGACGAATTAAAGTAGAAGACAGTCTTTAATTTAACAGTTCTCACTAGTCCATCCTTTCCTGGAATCAGTTCAATTACGCGAGCCAAAGGCCATTGAAGACGTTTTTTCACATCGTCTCCAATCAAGACGATATCTCCTTCACGAATGTTTGACGACTGAGGATCTTGTTTTGTCGTTGAATCAGCTGACTCAGGTATTCACTTCTAAATCGCTTTCTCAGCTCTTCGATTACTTTAGCTCGAAATCTTAATCTCTTGCGGAAGTGATTAGCATCCCGCACATCTAAATCTTTTACCTCGGCAATTGATATGTCAAACAAGAACATTGCGGGTGTAATTGGAGTAAGATCCTGCATGTCTTCAGAGATATACGTTAACGGACGTGAATTAACAACTTTTTCACATTCGCATAAGATTGTCAAGAACTCTTCATATGTGAATATGGCTTTACCTAAGGTTCTGCTGAGAAGATGTTTCACTGTTCTCACAAGCCTTTTCCAAAAGCCACCCCACCAGGCAGCCGTGGGAGGTATAAATTTCCACGTTATACATTGTATCTCTGCATATCGAGAAACTTCGTTCCAATCGATAGTAGCCAATTCGTTATAGGCCCCTCTGAAATTTAAATCTACGGCACTTAACACAAGCATTCCATATTTTTCGAACAGTTCTCCTGCCACCTAATATCCAATACCTTTCACGTATTACGCTGAGAAGCAACTGTGTCCCAGGATGATAATTCTCAATATGAAGGTGCTCTACAAGTCTTTGCGTAAAAATACAATTGTTAGGTAGTAGTATTGGCGAAAGAAAATGAGGAGTGTCTATACGTTCAGTAATTCGAGTTTTCACACGAATCATGTTATTTTCATCTCTGAATATACACAGGTTAGGGATTGATTTTTCATCTGGAAAACTCTGAGCTTGTATAGATCGAATTAGCTGGATCTTAGCACTTTCTATCTCCTCTACTCTTAATTGCCCTGTCTTTCTCTCATTGATTCTACTCCTTACATTATTAATAAATCTTAGAACCCAGGCAACTAACAAGATTGAGTGAAATGTGGAAAATTTCCTAGCATACCACGGTACATTTTTCTTCTGACAAATTTAAATTACACAATCTAACTTTTTTCCTTTCTGAAGAAATGTCGGAAGTTGCATAATTAATTAATTCGGTCACAGGCCAGTTATCTGGAGACTCTACCAACCACAATGGACCTTCCCACCAATGTGGCTCAACCAAATGACAAGGTGAACATCCTCGAGAAATTAAATCGGCCGGATTAATTTTTCCCGGTACATGACTCCACTCACCGTTAGGAAAGAGAGTCTTTATTTCTTTAATTCTATTCGATTCGAAAACTGACCATCCCCCTTTTTCCCTCAACCAGTACAATGCAACCATGGAATCACTCCAAAAAATGGTTTCCATTTCAGTAATATTAAGAGCTTGCTGTACCGAATGTGCCAACCTGGCACCAATACAGCATGCCATCAGCTCTAATCTGGGGATAGTTGCCTGCTTTAAAGGAGCTACTCTTGATTTCGCTTTAACAAGTACAACTTTTACACCTTGGGAAGTGTCTGTTCTGAGAAATGTGCAAGTTGCATGTGCCTCTTTGCAGGTATCAACACAAACGTGTATTTGCGTGGTATCATTAATTTCCAAATGACGCGGAATTTCAATATCTGAAAGTTTAGCTACTTCACCCCACCACTTTAGAAAAGGCTTCACAATATTATCTGGCAAAGTTGAATCCCAAGATAATTTTAATTTCCAGGTATACTGCAACGGTATTTTAGGTGGCAGAGTTGCAGAACATAAAATTCCAAGAGGATCGAAAATTCTCTAACAGCTTCCAAAATAAACCTTTTAGTTATGTTACTATCAGTTTTTAAATCTTCTACACAAACCCTGCATTTTAGAACATCTTTATCTATATCCCATAGAATTCTCAATAGTTTCGTTGTCCCTGTACTCTTAGATACGTATTTACAATCTACATTACTTTCCCAATTTCGTAGATTAAAACAGTCACGTGACAAAATTTCCCTAGCTTTTAAAATAAATTTTTCCTGTTGTGTAGCATCGCTCACTCCCGCAACGCAATTGTCAACATAAATCTAAAGTTTTAATTTATCGGCTATTTCAGAATCTTCTGCGGGCACATGTTCGGGCAAGTGTGAAAGTGCCGCAGCTAACAAGAAAGGACTCGATGATGCACCAAAGACTACTCGACTATGTCGATATACAATTTCCTCATTTTCAGTAGGGTAAAAGGATCTCAAAAAATCTCTATGTTCAGGAGCAATTCCCAACTGAAGGAACGCCTTTTCAATATCTGCAGAAATATCTATCGGATAACTTCGAAACTTATCTATGATATCTGGTATCTGCTAAATTAAATTTGGACCTTTATACAATAAATCATTTAATGAATTCTTTCCAGTTTCACGAGGCGACGCGTCAAAAACTGGTCTTATTTTGGTGGTGATACTATCGGTTTTAACAACCGGTCGATGTGGCAAAAAAAGAGAAGTTTCGTTTTCGCAATCTATTTTTTCTATTCTTTTTAATTCTTCCCATTCCTTAAATACAGCTTTACAATCATCTAGAAGCCCATTCCGTTGTGCGCGCTCGCACATTTTTTTATGCCGCTTCCATGTCAATTCTTTACTGGAAGGAAACTCAATTGCATCCGATTTGAAGGGCAAACAAAGTTGGTATCTACCGTCCGGCAGAATTTTCATACTGTTTTCAAATTCCTCAATCACTTTTAAATGCTCATTGTTTTCATTTAACTTTTGAATTGGATAAAAAATTCCGATATTCTCGAGAGACCATAACTCATTGATAGAGGAATCTTTAACAAATAAAGAAATAACATTTAAAACAGTATCACATTTTTCATTACATTTCTCAGATACTCCCTGTTTCCCGGTTAAAACGAAACCCAAACACGTTTTTAATAAAAACAAACCCGAATCTAATTTGACAGATCCTTCCAAAAATAACATTCCCGCAACATCCGCTCCCAGCAATAAACCGATTTCGCAATCATCGTTTGCAATATCAGACAAAATAATACCCTTTTTACTCAACTCATTACTCACAGTTGAACTGCTATGCATTGACTCTCTTTTGGAGGATGCGCGAGAAAAGCCACAACGTAATTGCCCCTTTTGCCCAGACTTGTTGGACATTTACAGTTGTTTATGCAACTGTTTTCAAGAATAAACATACTTTTGTCACTGATGTCAAACTCTGAGAAATGTCAATGACATCAAACATGTTCTTTTTTCTATTTGGGACATGCTGTGTTTTTTTCCATATATTTATATATTCAAAATACAAAACAATATGGTTATTATTAATAATAGTTATGAAATTATAAAAAGTATTAAAGATATAAATATTTTTTCAGTGCATACTTTTGATTTTCAAGATTTTTTCAATAGTAAAGATATTAAAGATATGGTGAAATTTCTTTTACAGATTCATAAAGATTTTAGCTTAAATAATGTTTTTAAAATTTAAAAATATAAAACATTAATAGATGTTATTTTGAAAGAAAAT
Organism: Araneus ventricosus; assembly: GCA_013235015.1. Taxonomy (NCBI): domain Eukaryota; kingdom Metazoa; phylum Arthropoda; class Arachnida; order Araneae; family Araneidae; genus Araneus; species Araneus ventricosus. The sequence goes on from BGPR01010095.1 coordinate 10,326, forward strand.
TATATTAGCTTTGACAATAAATTGTACCAACAAATTAAAGGACTTCCACAAGGAGAACGTGCTAATAATGAACTAGCTAATTTATATTTACACTATTATGAGAAAGCGAAAAATTAACAATAATTCTTATATTTGTATAGATATATTGACAATTTATTAATATTTACAACAGTCGAAGAATGCACATCACAAATGGAATTTTATACAGAATACTTGTTATTACTAAAAACTAATAACTCTTTTTATTCTGCAGATTTTCTATATCTTGAAATAAAAATAGTAGGTAATAAATTAAGCACTAAGATTTTTGATAAAAGAAACACTTTTCAGTTCAATATAAACAGGTTACCATATTGGAATAGCAACATAAGTCGTTTAATATATAAAAATATTATATTAAATTACATTCACAGAAGCAATATTATAGTCACAGACAGAAATAGTCAGCAGTCCCATATTAGTGCATTTCTTGAAAATGCTTTGAGATATGGGTTTCCTAAAAATTTCATGTATGCTTATATTAATATGAAATATTTAACACCAATAAATTAATATTTTTCTGTTATTTATTCTCCCATTAATTTTCCTCTTAAATTATCCTTTTCATTATCTTATATGATATATTTAGCAATAAGATTTTAATATATTATTTCAATGGTAGATGACACCAATAATTTAAATATTTTGATTGCATCGTATATTAAATAATTATTATTTATCCATAGATATATCTAATATACATTATTCTAAAAGTTAAATTTAATATCCCTTATAATGTTTTTTCTAAGTATTAAAGGGACTAAATCAAAAATAACATTTACCCATTAAATGCGGAACTTATGTTATGGATATGTACATAAATTGGATACATAAAACTATATATGGCTTTTGAATAGTATGTTGTATAATAGTGTATTTATTCAAATCATTGTTAACAGCAGGTATAATAATATGATATTTCCTCTCTTTTTCTCATCTTGATATATTTTGGGGATATAGTATTCGAAAACATTTTTGGCTAGTAATTTTAACAATGGGGTGAGGGGAAGAGATGCCATTTTGTGGTCCTTAATCATTACAGAGTCAGAAAGGTCTCTAGATTTGGCTTCATATGTTTCAATAATTTTTAATCTCAATTCTTCCTTCACACTTTTATTTGAATGAATTTCTCTCTTTCAAGTACTTATTTTGCTTCTATAATTCTTATGTATTTTGTAATATGCAAGATGTCTTTTTTAAAGTAAATTCTGAATTTAAAATAGATTTTCTACTCGAATTAAAAGTACAGCATTTCAGGTACTAAGAGAGTAAAATTGATCTAAATGGGATATTTAATAATAATCATATATGAGAAAAGGGCTTACATTTATAATTTGAATTTGTTTCAATCGCATTTTGTTTAATCTCCACAAATTACTTGGTATAACCTCTTCTGAAACAAAGAGGTATGATATAAATTGTTTGAATATAAGAAAAACATTATACAAAGATTAATAATACAGTAGGCAATCGTTATTTCTGTGTTTAAATAGTTTAAGAATTTTTTTATGATCAGTTCTTAATCCAGTCAACTTTTTTCAAGTTCCTTAAGAATCTATATAAATAATTATTCAGTATTAAATATGAAAAATTTATCATAACTGAAAGTTATATATTGCGTTAATTAACATTTAAAAGAAGTAGGCTATAAAACCTTATATTTTATGCAACTATATTTTCAAGGTGAATATATATTAAAAGAACATTTCATATTTAAAATGTGAACTTAAATGCTTCTGTAATTTCATAATAACATTTATCTGAGATTACATTCATTCAATCGTGGACTTTTTTAAATTTCGGCGCTTGCTTACTTAGTGTAGCAAAAAATTTTAAGACCAGTTACAGATCTCTAAGTATGCATACTCTATATAGCTTGAGATCATGCTGACACAGTCACCTACCATAATGAATATTATCACCACATATTATCAAAATTATCCGACGAAACATACAACTGGAGAAAAATATTTGAGGTAAAATATATAGAAATTTTTTCCTAAATATTTTACTTCCCAAATTAAAGTCTTGTTTAGTGTACAAAGAAATAAATATCCTTAAAATCTTTTGAGTTCAAATACGAGCAAATGCGATTGAAAAAAAATAATGAAACATTTCCAAGAAGGAAATAACAGTTTTTAACTTAAATGAATATATTTCAAAGCTACTGAATAAATCCAAAGTTCAGCAAACAAAAGGTAAAACATTTAACTGATTTTTTATATTCCAATGAAAATAATTTACAACAATTTTTTGCTTGGTTAAATACATTTCTGAATATTTAATCTTTATACAAAAATTATTAATATATATTTTTGATTAAGTTTTGTCCCTAAATAGAGCTGAAATCTTAAATTTGAAAATTGAAAAAATTGTTCTAATCAATACTTTTTTTAAACATCTGTTTTAAATATGCAATAACTTTTTTTTTACTTTTGAAGACTTTTTGGCTCTTAAAAGAGTATTTTTTATTGTATTATCTTTCAAAATACTTTTTCTGATTCTCAACACTCTGAATCATTATCATCAAAATTTTCTTCATCCAAATTCTTCATCACATTCTCAATCGCCATACCCTTGACATATTTTTGCGGCATTCTGAAAAAACTAAGAAACAAACACGAGAAAAGAAAATTTTGGCTTTTATCGACAGCCTAAAATTGTCAAATGGAGTATTTTTCAGATTTTTGGAATTTGTTGTCCCTGAACATCGCGAAAAATGTGGAATATGAGCTTATAACTTATAACATTGGCGAAAAATATCCCCTCCCAACTACGGACAATAGAACTCACGGTCTTGAATGGAACGGGAACTCCTTCCAAAAGAAAGGGAGGAAAGAACTGTCTTTCGATTGCTCGGTACAACAGTTGTACCGCAGCCGAAGTAAAAGGAAATCCCGGTAAAGTGTTTGTACCGCCGATTGGAAAAGGTTAATATAGGTATCATACTAATTCTTTAATATTAAAATAAATTAAAGTATTTGGTTAATTTATGTTGAATCACAGTTATAAATCAAGTTTGGCAATCTGTGAAGTCAAGCTATGTGGAGGTTCATATAAAAATGTGGAATATAAGTAGAGGATGGGTAAAAACATTAATTCTATAATTCTTAGCGAATAAGTATGGATATTTTATTGAATAATGTATTTATTGTTTTTAGTGCAATATAATAGTGCAATATATTGTTGTATTTCAGAGATTAATTTTAGTAATTTCTATATAATGATGATATGTTAGTCATTTTAAATTCTTTCATTTTAGGGTTAATTACCCTGTCTGTTTTTTCAACAACTTTAGTAAAAGGGATGGTTTGTACATCAAAACTGACTTAACATGGCTAATGCTCTTCCAAAGAAGAGCTACTAATTTTATTGTTGAAAACTCCATATACTTGGATTGCCTTTTTTCAATAGTTTTGATAGCAACAAAGTTCATTTAGATGGTAACATCTAAATGTTTAAACTTACATTTTGCTCTTAGTATCTATAGTATTTTCAATTTTTAGTATTTTATCTTAGATTTGCTTATTTTGTTTAATTAATGAAGTTTTAGTGTCTGAATTGCATTTTGATATATCTTGTTTACTTTGTTTTATATGTTCATATAACAAGTTATATTGTGGTTTATATATATATATTTCAATTAATCAAAACATGTGTTATATTTCTAATATATACATATATTAATCTAAACATAAAAATTAAAATCAAAATACCTTATCATTAATCATACAAATGAAAAACAAATGATAGTTGATTATAGACTATTACTACTATGAAAAAGACAACCAATAATTGGAATTCCAAGAATCAAATGCCAATCTGTCTTGGGAAATGATATGCGTCGCATTAATTTAGATTTGTAGCGCCAACCCTCTACGAAATCCAATTGTTGAAAAAACGAAGAAATAGAAGAATTAATCCCCAAAATCATTCAAGATTAGAAACTAGAATGTATATAACTTATAACATACCATTTCAATAGTTATAATTATTGTTATGACTTGAGCACTAATCTAAAGAATGTTCCGCATTTAAAGTCAAAATATTATTTCTAAATTAAGCTTTTAATACTATAATAAAACACTATTAAAATATTAACTATAAATTAAATTTAACCTTTTATAATAATATATAATTTTTTGGAAATGTACAGAAAATTAAATAAATGAATATATGATACAATCTTATTATTAATCTAGTGACGCCATCTACCTATGATTTAATAAAATCTGTGTTAATTCCTTTATATATGAACACATCAAAAATAAATCTAACAGACATTTATTTTAATGGTGTTAAATATTTCTTTTTAACATAAGCATATATGAAATTTACAGGATACCCATATCTCATAGCATTTTCAAGAAATGTATTAATATAAGACTGCTGTTTTAATCTGTCTGTGACTAAAATAGTGCTACTATGAATATAATTTAAGACGATATTTCTATAAATTTGACGACTAATGTTGCTATTCCAAAAAGGTAACTTGTTTATATTTAACTAAAAAGTGTTTCTTTTATACTAAATCTCAGTTCTTAATTTATTATCAACTATTTTAATTTGAAGATCTAGAAAATATGCAGAAGAAAAACCATCATTAGTTTTTAGTAATATTAAAAATTCTGGATAAAAGTCATTTTTTTCAGCACAACAAGGAATTGCATTAGCTTCAAAATATTTTCATAAAACTATAAATTTGGCTTTGAAAAGAGGCTTTTTTCATATCTTTAATTTGCGTACTGGAGGAAAACTCAAAAACTTCTCATCAGCAATCAAGCAACATCCTCAGCTATGAATGACACGAGAAGTATAACGTAAAACGAAATATGCGGTCGCTTAATTTCGAATGAGAGAAGAGAAAATAAACGAATCGAAACCTCGGCTCCAGACTAGATATAAATACGCTCAAAAGATCATATTGCTTATTTTCATTCATCGAAAATGTCTACTAGGAAGCAAAAAAACGCAAATAAAATCGGCAAAATGCGAACAGATTATATGGAAATGCTTCAAGCATTTGCATCAATAAAGTCAAAAAATAACAGAAGTAAACAGAATTAAATGTAAATGTAATCAAGTAAACAGAATGAGAAGAACCAGGAATCGTGGTTCTCAAAAATAAAAGTATCTAACGCGAAAATTATAAAAAATAAAAATTTATGCAGTAACGTTAAATGATGAGGATACAAAAATAAACCATTGATCGTGTATTTTGACCCTTTCCCCAGATAGATAAATTTAATTCTCTAATTCTAAACCTTATGAAATAGCGGAGAATTTCAGAATAATTAGATTTTTTTGAAGAATATTCAATTAGTCGCAATGCGCGGATAAATCTGCGCATCGTGTTTGTGGACCCTTCCTCACCAATTGAGAACATAAAGACACGTTCTGGACATTAACTAACTTTTTTCAGAATTAATGTCCATTAGATGTCCTTTCCTACTAAATCGATGATGTTCTACTACTTTATGATTGACTTTTTTCCTCTATATCGTTCCATTTTCGCGATAGGAATGCTAATGACGCAGTTTGCCGCCAGATGACGCTGACTTTACTCTTCTTAGGCACCACTTTCATGACTAGAGCTAAAATCCTTCTAAAATTAGGGGCTGAAAGGAACTTTAGTAGGCACCATGTATAAAAACATAAAACATATCAAAAAGTTATGCAGAATGAATAAATAAGATTATAGCAAAAATTAAATACATGAAAGGGAAAAAAATATTAATCGATGATTGAAATTGATTTCTTTTTGTCCCCATATACTGACTGTACTTCACTGACAAATATAGAGAAGAATCTTTTAGTAACAACCGCTTATTTGAGTATGTGTTTATCAAATTTTATTTAGGTTAGGTTAGGTTAGGTTAGGTTATATTAACGTCCCGTTTTGAAGCAACACGAGGGCTATTTAGGGACGGACCTCGTAATTTTGAACCGCGGTCAGATCAAATTTTATTTAGAAATCAACAGTACAGATAACTTCTTGTTATACAAATTTTGAAAATTTTTAACCAGTTTTCTGTACATATCTGATGTTTCTTTGGTTATAAACAGTTTGTTTGTCCTCTAATATTGTAAAGAATGAGTGTTTACAATGTTCAATTACTTATTTAGTGTTTTAATGTTTTGAAATTCAGAGGATGCAAGTTATAAATTCATATAACTTATTTAATGGTTTTAGCAATTCCAAGTTTTCTTCTTTGTCTGATATTCATTTTGTGTCAGTTGTGAGAATTTTTTAAATTAAGAATAAAAACAATCGACAATAATTAAAAATGCATGTTACAGACACACTCTTTCTCAAATATTAGTGAATTGGCTAGACTTTTAAATATATTGTTAAGCATTAGTCAAATAGTTCGAAGCATGCTTGAAACTGTTACTAGTCAACAAAACACATAAACATCCCTGCCTAATTACATAAAAAATTAAAATTTTCTAACTGCTGTATGAAAATTAAGGCTTACTAAAAGCACCTCAATCATTAATAAGATTTTCGTTTCAGCAGTTTCTTAGATCGAAGAATTTGATCATGTTAAATTAAATTTACATGAAATACAAAATAAATAAATTAGAGTCCATATGTACTGTATTTAAGTGTAAACTGTTGGCACTTCATAATCATTAAAATATTATATGAATTTTATTGACAGTTAAAAGGTGTTAGACCGAAATGAAAATTATCTAATTATCTTTCTAATAGATTTATTTCTTCCACAGATCTGTCATTGAATTTTACGTGAAAAATCCTGAAGTCACAGTGTTAATGCATGTTCCTCTCTATAGTGTAAGTACTGATCTAATTTGCATTTTCTTTCCCATTTGCTTTGTAGTGAAGATACAAAAATCGAGCAATTTCAATGGATTAAAAATAAGACATTTACGGTTTTTTTAATCAAACCAAGATATATTTATATTCATTCTACCGAAATGATTCCTCAGAATCTTTTGCACAGCGTAACAAATGTTGTCCCAAAACACGTTTTGTTGGACTATAATAAAATTATAGGTGATCCGAACCTCTAGTGAACCTCTCCTCCGAATCGTAGCATAACGATGTTCTACACTTGTTTCGTCTATCCTGCCTTCATCTCGCTTGATTTCATCAGCCGTCGCATTCAGTGCTTAACGATTTTTTACGTCAAAAGTTTTTTTTGAAGTATTGAAAAAATGTCACAGAAATCATTTTGGTATTACTGAAAAGCTATTTTTTCTTAATTTTAAAGTGTTGTAAAAATGTTTGTGTGCGATAATAAGCTGCGAAGTTACAAAGGAAAAACGTTAAAAGTTTGATTATATTAAATTAATTAAAATTTAATTAATATTTTTAAAATTCATTTTTTAGTGAACAGCTACTACTAACTGCGTGCCGAACAGGATTGCGCTAAATCCAACGGTTTGCCCGTATGACATTTTGAACGATTTTGGAACCATTCATATAACTTTCCGCAATTTACAGATAGCATGCCAACCTATAACCATTATCACGTTAATAAATTAAATTATAGAATGATGACAGTTCCCTCTCCTCTCGCTCCTTCGTTGTTTGCTCAAACGGATATAAAAAAATTAAGGAGAATAAATTGTTTTATAAATAAAATAGATTTAGTTAAATTTGAAATTAAAGCCATAAAGTCCGCCTTTGTTGCCGGCATATTTTTCTGTTTATTAACTATCGTAAGTATGTAAATTAATTAAAATTTTTATGAAACACAAGATTAAATCTAGGAACAGAATTTTTTGCTACTTATGATATTCATTGTTGTTTCATATCCTTCTATTAGTTTCTGCACCTCACGCTTTTACGAGTTTTGTTTTGACCTCCAAATTTTTCATAAAAAAATTTTATTCCACATTAATATACTAAAATTCTTTGTTATAAAAGTTATTAAAATATTTTTTTTGGCTTTCCGCCAAATAATTTTCACCTAGCATAGCATCTCTTTCCTTTTTCGGGCTACTTTCTTGCAGTTTACATCCATAATTTAAACAATTATATAAGCATTTATCTTGGAAGGCAGGAACTGTTGTTAATATTTTTAAATTCTGATAATAAATTTTTAATAGGCACATAATCTATATATTATTACAAAAATCGTCGGGTGTGTGTACGTGAATGCAATCCAGCAAGCAGGATTATGCAGAAAGACGCTTTCTTCTCGAACAATCCAGGAAACACCAAGCGCAGGTAACAGAGAAAACAGCACTTGCACATATTAGCAACAGAAACAGACAGCAAATCACTAATAATAGCAACAGCACTTTCAACACCGCTCGGCGTCTAACAGCTTAATGGATGGCACTGCGGATAACACTTCAAGGAGAGATTCCAAAGACGGTCGCTCTCCAAAGGCGATCCGAGTGGATCAGCACGTTCCCAAAAGTTCAGCAACAGCGGGTATTTATAGTTTTCCGACAGGGTGGGACGTCACAAGGAATCACCTAGTACATTCCGTATATATCCGGTCCTAATAGAGATATCGAGAAAATTCTAATATATTTAGGACCTTCATTTTATCGAAAAATGGTCGCCATGGTTGCAGTCGATGACTTCCATTCCTCCGATAGCTAGAACGAACATCTGTAAATGTTTCTTCCCAATCATAAGACTGACATTTTGAGAGATCGATATTGCATGTTTGTAACAATATTTAATATTAAATATTCTAAAAGTATATAAACTATTCTAGTTCGCATTAATAAAATTCTTATTCTAATAATTAATATTTTAATTCTTATCTTCTTATAATATTCCTAATTTATTATTTTAATTAAATAGCTAATTGCAGAAACCCGAATGAGTAATTTTTAAAAAAAAATTCCTTTACAATCTAAATGAGCATAATGAGTGAAGAAATGACAAGAGTCAAATCCAGTCACATTATAGATGTATAAAATATACCTGGTTAAAAGAAATATTAATCGGTGATTTTTTAAGAAAAATATGCCAGCATTTTGATATTATTAAATCGTGTGGTTACTTCAATCATTAATTCAAATAATACTTTATAAAAAATAAGGATTTCAAAGCAAAAATGTAGAAACGCGAGAAGCTGAAAGAAATACTCAAAGAGCATTCGAATTTTAATGAATTTAATGAAATATTTTAATTTTAAGGAATGTCCAGGAATTTCTTTCTATGATATTACCGGGGTCTATATATCTTGAGGAACGTGCTTGATTTTAAATAATAAAAATATTATTTCCTACTTTTTACCACACTAATTTATTTTCTACGTTTCAGCATTTAATATATTTAAAAATTTAGGATTATAAAACTTATTTATTAATATTTCTCAAATTGAATTCCAAATAACACCACTTTCAGGAAATCAATGTATAGTTAAATTTATATGTTAGTTGATAATTACAATTCTAAATATTTTATACAATCTGTAAGTGTCGTCCTTAATTGATGGTGCAAAATCTCACAATATCACTTCATCAAGAAGCGAGTTTAAAAACGACTTCAAACCTCCATCTCCTATGAACGTGAAACAAGTCACGTTAATTATAAAAGTTCAATCAAAAACAGCATGCCTATATATATATATATATAAAAGAGGCAAAACATAATAGAGAAACAATAAAATAAATAACATAAATATCAAATTCGAAAATATATGAAAAAAAACGAATTGAAAGTATATCCGAGTAAAGATGAAAATGCGAATAGTAAGAGATGGGAAATATATATATATATCACATACGCTATTAGGCGAAATAGGCCTAACGGCGTAACTGATTGCAAAAAAATGTCAAACTTTTTATATTTAACAATTCACAATAACTTCATCCCCTAAAGAAACGTTATTGTGCTTTTATTGCATTTTTCATTTCACATTTTATAATCTTTCATTTTACGATTTATACTCTATCTACTACAGCGCTTTTGGACTTGCAGCTTTTAGCACATTCATTGTGTATGTGATGTATTTATATATATTTTTCCATCTGTTACTATTCGCATTTTTGTCTGTACTCGGATATACTTTCAATTCGTTTCTTCATATCCTTTCGAATTTGATATGAATGTTTGTAATTTATTTTATTGTTTTTCTATTATGTTTTGCCTCATATATATATATATATAATTCCTTAGAAGTTTGCGCAAAGGAAAGTAACTTGATATTTCGTGAACATCCGGACCCTACATGACGCCTTCGGTTTATTCCTTTGTCACGTCTCCCGTTGGCGGCATCCCTCAGTCTTAGGTTCGTAAAATTATTTCTAATATTTGGTATTTCATTCGAATTCTTGGTCTATCATAATGTTCTGGGTAAAGGACAGTGTTTTCAGCTTTATGCTAGCACTGTTCGCAGAAAACATTATGATTTCTCTAAGTTTGTAGCGGTTAGTATAGATTTTACTTATTTACCCCTCATGAGCATCTATTCGCTTTTACCGATAAACTACAGTCTTTCCGTTTATTTTCAACATTGATTGATTTTCATGAAATTGATATATATATCTTAATATAAATAAAAGTTATTGTGTGTATGTATGTTTGTATCTATGTTCCTCATCTCCTCCTAAACCACTGCACTGATTTCAGCCAAACTTTGCACACTTATTAATTAAGACAAGAGGAAGATTACTTTCAACTTTTTAAAGCGCAAAAGGTAATTAAACAGTCAGTTAATTAAACAGTAACCGAAACCTTTTTTCCACTGTAAGTTCGGAACAAATTATCCCCAAAAAATTATTTCTATACCATCTTAAAGTTCAAAATTTTACCTTTTTAATGATATAAATTTTATATCTGTGACATTTTTCCTTCAATTTGTATTAATTTTTCAAAATTTAATAAAAAGTTGACATGCAGACGATTTCAAATAAATCAAATTTAATGATACTAGAGTTAATACTGATGAGTTGCTAGGCAACGGTTACTTACCATTATTTTTTCTGTTCATTTTTTTTCAAATATCGTTTGGCAATGTTTTTGAACAATATTTTGACTTTAATATTTTTCCTTTACATTTTCATAACTAAAAACTCTAAATAATATTTTATTAACCACAAACGATTAATTACTGTTGCCATTTTCTATATATTACATGTTTTGGAATTGATTGTGTATTTATATTATCTATTTTTTAGGAGATTGTTTTTCAGGAATGGAAACGTTGTTTTAGTAGAGTAGAAAAAAATCTCTTTAGAATTTGAGTTTAAATCTTTAACTTTGTTTTCTTCATATAATGGAAACGGCATTTACAGTCGGTAAATTAGAGATTCTTTATTTAGAGTATGATTGAAGAATTTATTTTAGTTTTTAGAGTAATAATTTATAGAGAGTTCTAAACATCTGGCGTCCGCGACAGGATTCTTACCTGTAAGTAGAGATCTTTCATTTGTTTATAATGAATGTTTTAAAGACTAAACGATCTCAGTTCAGGTGATGTTTACAAAAATCTTTAAATGATTTTAGAGAGAGTTTTCAAACAGTTTTCATTGGTTCTTAAAGAATTCTAAAGCTTATTTAATTAGGTTGAAAAATCACTGCTGTTCATATTACCTGTCATTTTTACCTGCGTTTCCTAAGAAATAATAAATCCTTAATCCTTAATAATATATTAAATGAGAAAAAAAGTGACTGTCCTTCTGTTTGTTACTCTTTCACGGTCAAACTACTAACTTATTTTTAACGTCAAACATCACGTGATCGTAAAGCAAACCGCGCATTTTTCGAGTTAGCAGTGTACTTAATTTTAGTTATTTAAATTTATATCTTTTCCAAATAAGATTTTATTCAAGAAGCTGTCGTTAAATTGACATCGGGACAGAAATCTATTGATAGATATGATATAGCTGCAAGAGGTTTTAGATTAAAATTTAGAAACTAATGTTAATTATAACTAAACAAAAATATGCGAATATATAGTATTTTGTTTTATGTATTCTTCTGAATGGTAGAAGTTGATGTCATATAGCATTAAGGATGGTATTATAAGGGCCACATATTATAAGGGCCTGATGATACCATTGAGTACAATGATGTAATTTACAGTAAAGGAGAATATATGAGGAATAGAGAATGGTTGTTGAACTGGTAATTTAGCTACTGATTAATGAAAGTTTAGGTTAGAAAAACAAGAAAAAAATATGTCACAAATGGAGGGAGGTATTACAGAATATCTACCTGTAGATACGCTAATGGGCAATAATAATAACAGATAACAAGTTCTTCAACCCTTTAGAATTGTCAAAGGTACCCTTCCGACAAGCTGAGATTAAAAGTCGGTGTGCTAGTACTATTGGTACGTAACCTCGATGTATCGAGACTGCGCACGTTTGAAAATTGCACAGCTAGGTCCAAATGTCGTGAGCGTTTTTAAAACGAGAGAGTGTTTTAATTCCACGCATTCCGATTATACAGAGGATTTACCATCCAAGTTCAAAAGGTAACAATTACCTTTAAAATTAGCATTTGCCAGTTTTAGTGCCAGATACTCAAAGGGGCAGGCGTACATTTGGAAAAACCATATTTTTCCCACCCACAACTAACTATATGTGGCTTGTTCACGTGTGTTCAGGCCACAGAACCTCTATATCCGTGCGAAAAACATAAAACAAAAAACGTAGTATACAAAAGTGTGTTAGCATAGATAAACAAATTACCTAACTATAACAGCATACACTCCTGTTAGTTGTCCAATTATGTATTATCAACCGTCAAAACTTTTAATTTCCCCTTTCAACATGTAACGAAATATTTACATTCGGGAATTTTAAAAAATTAATAATTCAAATTCTTCGCGCACGAAGTCGCGGGTAACAGCTAGTATATATATATATATATATATATAAGAGGCAAAACATAACAGAAAAACAATAAAATAAATCACAAACATTCATATCCAATTCGAAAGGATATGAAAAAAAAACGAATTGAAAGTATATCCGAGTACAGACAAAAATGCGAATAGTAACAGATGGAAAAAAATATATAAATACATCACATACACAATGAATGTGCTAAAAGCTGCAAGTCCAAAAGCGCTGTAGTAGATAGAGTATAAATCGTAAAATGAAAGAGTATAAAATGTGAAATGAAAAACGCAATAAAAGCATAATAACGTTTCTACAGGTGATGAAGTTATTGTGAATTGCTAAATATAAGAAGTTTGACATTTTCTTGCAATCAGTTACGCCGTAAGGCCTAAAACACAGATTTTCATTCCTTATGCCAAACCAAAACAAAAAACAGAGAGCGGAGTTTTGAATAATTGAGACAGAAGTGCGATGTGATAACATTAGATATACCAGAAGGACGGATGTTGACGTGGCAGTGAATGTGGAGGGTCACGGTACAGACTGGCGTTGAAGGGGTGTGAACAAGGTGCCAAGTAACAGTTTTCGCGCTTCACTTTGGCTGTTGCCAGGGGAGTGTAGTATGTTGTGAACGATGTAGATTAAATGGAAGAGCGATAACGAGAAAAAGCGTAGAGAAATAGTGGAAGAAATCAGTAAAAATTGAGAGACCAGTGAAAAATGTTTAAAATATGAGTTTTCGAGGTAAAATATCAGACATTACCGACTTCAGTGACCCTACCACGAAGATTATACTTCGCGTCGGCATTTCTCTGTTAAGCAATCCTTTACTTACATCTTATTGTGCTTTTATTGCGTTTTTCATTTCACATTTTATACCCTTTCATTTTACGATTTATACTCTCTCTCTTTATATATATATATATAATCTTAGTTTTATTTTTATTCGACAATCTCTTGAATTTAGAGGTTGGAGTATTTTTATTATGTCTGTTACAATTAGTATCGAAATCCACCCAAGGAAGAAATAGGCAAAAGACACTCTCATGGACGCAGAAAAAGTGGGAATGCAGCTTAAATGTAAATTGTTATGAAATCCAATTATCTGATTCAGCATTCTAGTTCCGTTGAATGACGAACCGGGGAGCACTGTTAAATAGTTAAAAGCAATTTATATCGAGAAAGATTAAAAAGACTAAAATGAAATGTTTAGCATCTCGCGGCGAGAAGAAATAATCATTACAAAATTTATCACATTTGTCATGTCATGATTAATTCTTGGGCATTTGTTCTGTCATCTGAGAATGTTTTTAAATTTTGCATTTTAAAGGGTTGTTTCTTTAGGGTATTTTACAATCCAGTATCCATGTGATGAAACTATTATAATTTATTTGTAATTGTATTTATGAATTAAAATTTCCGGAATTCTGAATCATTGGCTTATACTTTTGAATAGATTGTGTTGGAATGGACAAGAAATAAAATGTGTTATCATATTTTAAGGGCTCTTCTGAACAACAGTTGGTCTAATAAAAGGGTTTTGGCTTCAAAATCGGAATAATGAGTGTTTGAGACTAATATGAGATTTTCTTTATGAATTTGTCGAAATTAGACAAGACAAAGCATGAGATTAAGATGAAAATCCCTCGTCCAATGTATGATGTTGCAATTTCAAAATCGGAAATCTATCAGAGGTACCATCCTCGTTCCAAACCGAATTATAACTACCGAGGAGAAGGACGAGGGCCTCTAACTGTTATAACGCATGAGATCTTTGCTTTAATCTAATAAAAGGGAGCAAAAATGAACCATTTCATCCGAACTTTAAAGCCAGGGTCCTCCCACTTTTGCTTCATATTCTAAATGAAGTGAATTGAATAATGATTTATTTATTCATTGTTGTTTCTTTTATTCGCGCAGAGCAGCGAAATCTTCAGTCACGTGGGCGGACTTCTCGGCTGTTGGCTCGGCATCTCCGTGTTCATTTTCACCGGCATCATGGAGAAGTTTTTCCGAAAGGTCTTCAAATGGAGGAAGAGATTCGGAAGGAGGAAGAAGAAGAGAGCATCGACTTCTGAAATTCATCAATATTGAGCAATTTATTAGACACTTCAAGTTCCATAACTTATAAATGACACTCAATCTAAATGAGCCCTGTCAAGGTTCCGCATTTGCAAAACCGATTCGCACATCAACTTCGTCTACAATGCTAATGCGAAAACATTCAGCTTGTTATTTCTATGATTTATCACACTACAGTAAGGTATTAATTAAATCATTTACAGAAGAGTTCTAATGTATTCAGGTAAAAAGAATTTCATTTAATTTCCAAAAAACATCACGCTCTTAAGAACTGATTCAAACATCACGAAACGCCATACTAGCAAATTTACGCATCTTCATGATCCGCCAATCAATGTACCCTATGAATGGCTTAAAATAATGAAATTTGAAGCTTCGTAAATAGTTTTAGTCTTAGAAGAGTAGAATTCGTTTAGCTAAAATGTTAGTGGGTCAGTATGATTTCAGTAAATATGACTAATAGAACCAGAGGACTGTATAAAAAATTAAAATTCGAAATTTTGTCAGCAGTAGATTTATTCACTGTAACAACATAAAAATAGTTTTTTTTAAATTCATTTAAAGCTTTAAAATGAATTAAAGAAAAGTATAAACCGATATCTAACGGTTTAGTAATAAACTGTTACGGTGGGCATCATATATATATATGTATTCATTGATTATAAGGGTTCTACTTTCAGCATAAATTTCCTCACAAATGCTCCAAATTTAATTCTTTGTTATAATCTCAAACAATAGGAAATATCTTTTAATGTATTTCTAAGTATTATGCTAATGTATCTCATCATATTCTATTAACTGGATGCTAAATTTCAGAGAAATATGTGACTTCCCAGCTAAAAAAAATCTGCAAAAAATCTGCAGAAAATCTGAAGGTATTTGGAACATGTTTTCTTCAGATTTTCTGCAGAAAAAAAATGCAGAATATCTGAAGAAAACTATGTTCCAAATACCTTCAGATTTTCTGCAGAAAAAAAATATGTTCCAAATACCTGCAGATTTTTCTACTGTCAAGGTTTAGTTATTAATTTCAATTATTAGTTTAATTTATGAATCAACTTACTCATACGATGTGGAATGTGACGAAACTTCAAGCTCTTGTCTGGGATTCGAACCCGCGATCCTATAAGCAGGCGCGTTTTCAGTGGCTGGTGCCTTAACCACAGGGCCACGTTGGCATACGTGAGGTAGGGATAAATTAATCTATTTAAGTGATAGTGTCACCATGGCTCTCGTGGCGCCATCTAGTGGTGAAAAATCAACCAAGGTCAGAATACTTGTTTCAAAAGTCGTAGTCGTGTAACAGATGAGATTAGTAATATTTTTGTTCAATAATTTAGATTCTCAGTTTCAATAAATTCGTTTTCACCTTCTATATTTTTGGGAAGCCTTCTCTCCATCGAAAGGGCGAAGGCTCCACTTTTCCTTTCTTTTCCGAGGAAAATAGCTAGTCAGAAAGACAGTTGGAAAACTAATTGAAAATTAATTAAATTATGGGGTAAATGTTTAAAATGGTAAAACCTCAAATATTTATTTTAAAGATTAATTTAGAATTAATTTTTTCAGTGGCATATTTAAAAAATTTAGTCCTAAGAAATTTTTCCATTGGGAAATTTTTTGAAATTCTGCTGTAGAATTAAACAATAATGATAATTACATTCTAATTTTGTTTTATATCCATTGGAAAATAAAGCTGCAATATTAGAGAATATGGTGCAAAATATGTATTTATAGAAATGCAGATATTATGAAATTGCAGTTAAATCTTCAAAAAATCAGCAGATATTGGTCGAGTTTAATGATTTTGTGAAAATATGCTAAATGACTGCAAATTGAATTAAAGACGAAATGCAAAGTCTTACAAAATCTACAGGATATTTAAAGAAAAAAATAAAAATAATTTTTTTTGCAGATTTTATGCAGATTAAATTGAAGAAAAAAATGCAGATTTTTTGTTGTCTTACAAAATCTGCAGAATATTTAGAGAAAAATATAATAGGATTTTTTTGCAGATTTTCTCCAGATTAAATTGAAGAAAAATAGAGATTTTTCGGTCTTCAAAAAATCTACAGAATATTTAGAGAAAAATATAATAAGAAAAATTTTTGCAGATTTTATGCAGATTAAATTGAAGAAAAAATGCAGATTTTTTCTGTCTCCAAAAAATCTGCAGAATATTTAGCGAAAAATATAAGAAGAAAATTTTCTGCAGATTTTCTGCAAATTAATTTGAAGAAAAAATGCAGATTTTTTTCTGTCTTCAAAAAATCTGCAGAAATCTTTAAGAAATCTTCAAAAAAAGAAATTTTCTGCAGATTTTTTTTAGCTGGGTTAGAGCATACTCTATAATGAATTAGCAATTTTTTAAATTACCTCAGAAAACTAAGGGTTCATTTATGGTTTTAAAATGCGTTCTTTTCTTGAAAAGTTACCTCTTCTTCTGAGAGGGATAGAAATGGAAGAAGGTTTTAATATGAAAAGGTTTACAGAAGGTCCCTAACTGATTTCTCGTTAATGTAATTAATTTTGACTAAAAATCTCTAATTGAGCGAAAGAAAATATTGAAATGAAACTGTTACAATCAACTTTAAATACATAAACAATTTTCTAGTGAAACATAGTTTTTAGAACATTTAAAAAATACGAAAACAAATTTTGGCTGAAATTCACATAAAAATACTACTTAAAAGTTATGAGAATTACAATATTTCTTCAGCAAGGTGTTTGCATAAGTGAAATCTTGATATAGGAAATATAAATAATCATTTTTCTCTCGTATGTTTTAAGATAACAATAAAATAATAATCCTTTAAACTTTTCTGAAAATTTGATAAATTTTAAATCCCTTTCTTGGCTTGTGAATCATTACTACTTATAAAACTGTTAATGCATTTTATTTTTCTTATAAAATTATAGAAAAATCAGAAAGAAAAATTAACGAACTAATTTATGATTCATTGAATGTTACTTGCAGACATGGTACTTCTGAAGAAATGCCACTCTGTTCTATTTTCTGTGTTTTCTGTTGTTTTTCATGACAATATTTATTTTTGGTCAATAAAATTCATTCTACTTTTGAATTGAGTTTATAGTCTTTTCATTTTGAATGTTTCATGAGGCAAGTCTTACGGTACACACTCCGGTAATGGTTGTGAAGGAAGACTGCTTAGGTGGGTATCAATCTCACAACATCACAGATTTATTCTGAATTCGAACGTTTCATATCTGAAATAAAATTCCTCATTTACTCCACTGAAATGTGTCAAAGCATAAATGCAGCCATTTCGTTTCTAATATTTTATGAAACTTCTTGAGAGTAATCTCTCGTTCATAAGAGAGAAAATTGATTTATAGATATGTACAGACACAAGTACCCCATTCCCCGTATCGTAGGGATGAGTGTGCAAGTCCGTTTCTTAAATTTAGAAATAGTAGTAAAGAGGAAAGGTGATTGCCTACGGAAATGCTTTATATTTTTTAAGCAAAGTTGAACGATTTTTGTTTGTTGATGATCGTGACTGACAAAAATCTCGTTAAATTTCGAGCATCTAGTTAGTAACATGTTAGCATGATATTATTTTTGTCTAGATTGCATCATCATCATTTTGTGCGTGACATCACGCAATTTACAGAAAAATGCCAGTCTGTATCAGCATTAGCTTTATTTTGCTAATAAAAGCGAATTGACAATTCTACTTTGGAATTGATTTCCGGAGAGAGCAATTTTTTACCGTAACTATAACTTTGGCAAAAGCAGCGAATGAGGAAACAACAAAATTGGATGTAATTTTATTACAGCAATAAAAAGTATTATTACAAATAAGTTATTTATAGTAATTTTGAAATAAGAAAAAAATTATGCTGGAATGAAATTGGTGTCACTGAAAAGTTAATATTTTAAAATTGTATGATGATTTAAAAACGGGTTTGAGCGATAAGATGCTATTTAATTGATTAAAAATGTAATTTTAATTTTGAAAACAATTTCCTGACGAGTAATTACTACCCAAGAACTAACTACGTGTCAAATTTGCTAGTTCTGTTTCCAACTGTTTGACCTGGAAAGCGTTATATTTTGTGCATTACGGTTTTTGTATCATGATATTTATTGACAGTAGCAAAGTTGCTACAATATTTTCTTTAAAAGAAACTAATACACATTATTTTTCGAAACCTACTTTAAAACTTACTCTAATTATCGAAAATTTATAACATGTTTTTATAAACGATTAGACAACAATAATTCAAAATTATTAAAAATTTTATACTTATATAAATACATTGTAACAGCTTACTCTGCAACGTGATATGCTGCAGCACTAGATTGGATTAATTATTACATAAAATATTTTTAGCACTAGAAACAAACATAATAGCTTTGTATTTTTACTATGTTATTATTTTATAATCTCTATTAAGCTATATATATTACTAGCTGTATGGGTCGGCGTTGCCCGGGCAATCTTGAATAATCTTTTCCCGCCTCCGCTTTTTCAAAAAACATTTTCTTTCACTTCTCCCAACAAACGTTACGAAGTTAAAACACGTTAATACAAAAAAAAGCAAAAATGCATGAAAATGATTTCCGATGTTAATAAATCCATACATAGAAGTTCGTTTATAAAAGAAATACCAGCTTCCGTTAAATAAATGAAAAAATGCAAGTACGCCGTATGTGAACCGTTAGATTTTAAAAGAGGACTTCTGCAGACTCGACTGAATTACTTTTTCTGCGTTTTCGAATTTATAAATGTAGTTGCATTGCTTGGTGTAATACTTGAAATTCTGCCATTCACAGTAATGTTGTAGTAAATCATCAAAGTTTCTTTATGATGTCAGAAGGGGAATTATGCGCGAATGACCCTCAAGAGGCCTAAAATTTATTTACATCACTAATTTGATTTTAATTTGAGTTTAATTGATATCTCCTGTTCTATAAATTTTTTTTCTGATTTTTAAAAAATATGAATATTACTTAAAAACCATCAGATTTCCAAATTTAGATTTCTATGCAAATAAAGACAGTTTTACTTTTATTTGAATTTCATTGATATTCCAGTCTTTATAACCATTTTCTTAAATTTTTTTTCTTTAAATCGGAATATTAGTTAAAAACGAATAACTTTTAAATTTATTTGGGTTCTTTTAAGTTTGCTTGCAAATAAATTAATTTTGAATTTTATTTGAGTTTCCCTGATATTATTGGCTTTATAATAATTTATCCTCTAGAATTATTAATTTTTTTGTTCTTTGATGTTAAAAGTGCACTTCTGCAAAATTTAAATTTGAATTTTTCAAAAATTAAAAATTGTAATATATTGTCCATATTTGTCCATAGGTTTATTTTCTACTGTGAAACACATTAGAGACTGTAAAATTTTAAAAATCACAGAAGTTTCCTTTTAAAATGAACCAATAGATGGCAACACATGGATTATGGACGAGTTCCTGGTTTGTTTATTTTGGATTCATAGACCGTTTTCCAGTAAGCATCCGATTTTAGCAATCGCCAAATCTATTTGGCAACTGTATCAAGCGCCAAGTTCGAATCAGTTCTTTCTTTAGTAAATAAAACGTTGAATTCCGTGTTCTTTGAGATTGTGCAATCCTTTCTTTTTAAATCGTTTAAAAAAAACTCTTAAAGCATTAAAATTCATAATGGAACTATTGTACTAAATCGTTTGTTTAGAATTTAACCGCCAGTGATTATCCAAGTCGTTTGGTAACAAATTTAACCGGCAAGCAAATCTTGGATGTTGAAAAAAGAGCATTATAGAATAATTTTGGCAACATTTCCATTAAATTATAGTCTTATTTTAAGTAAACATTGAACGCTACAGCAATAGAAATATAAAATTTAATATTTTCAAAGTATTCTTAAGGCATAACATTAAAAAGCTAAACTTTAAACATTAATTAATATCCTCAAACAGAGTGTTTAAATTTTGAAGATTACCATTGACTTAATATTATCACGGAAAGTGGAAGTTACACGCGGAAGTCCTATTTACATGCAAATAAACACCGCAGAAAAGTCGCCCATAACATATAACACGACTTATGAAAAAACGATTTTAAAAAAAAGATTTTTTCCAATGTTTATAAATTAAAATACGGAGGTTTGCTAATAAACAGAAAACACCTTCTATACAATTATACAAACCAGGTTTTGTTAAATAGATAAACTAAAAATGCAAGAGTTTCGGATGCCAAAAATTTCAACAAACAAAAAATGCAAGAACATTGGATGTCAAAGTCGTCAATAGATGGCAGCGCGATGAAATCACAATCATTATAAACTTTTAATTAATATCTTTTGAACTAATCATAATTTCTGAATTTCAATTTTTGAAATGGATTCCTTGGATTATTTCTTGCCATTTGGTACTTTCTGCTTGTTTCAGGATTCAGTATTTCGTGAGAAGATATCCGGACATAAATAAGTACATACTTTTGTTTACCTTCAGATTTAATAGTTAAGATAGGCTTACGTTATTTTTCTTCACAAATCACTAAATTCCATCAGTTATTCTGATCAGATATCTTTATGATCATAGTCTGAATTACAGTTTTATAAATAAACGATTTGGAATAACAAAAAAAATCACTCCGTTTTCTTTACCCAAGTTCAGTGTTGTTAAGAGGAGATGAGACTGATGGTTGCTTAGGAGAATTAGTACAAGTGGTGACTCTGATTTTGCTTTGTAAAATGTCTCATAGATCTCTGAAAATCCTACCCAGGCATCCAGATTTCTTTGTTAAGCGTGCAATTCCTCGAGGTGGAAAGAAGTCATGTTAAATAGTTCTTCCAAGAAAAAAAACCCAAAAAGGAGGAACGAAGCTGCAATTATCACTAACAGCGAGAGCCTTGGTTTCCAAAGTTCCTCGATAGATGCAAGGGCTCTAAATTGTTTGGTGCCATATTTCTGGCCAATATTTTCCTTGGCTTCTGAACAGTTATTAGGTCAGTCTCGTCAACCTTGTAAACACAATTTAATTTTTTTTTATTCTTTGTTTATACTTTTTCTTTCTTGAATATTTTGGAAATGGATATTTTTTCTCATCTTGCAGTTTTTCCATTGCTGGTAGCTAATACTTGTGTCCAGTTATTTCATGTGCAATTGTGTAATTTTTTGCATATTCAAAGTATGATTTATCAATATGTTCTGTGTTACCAAACGGTTTTGTAATATAACGTACAATAGCAGCCCATCCTAATGGACCCGCTCCTGATAGCATTTGTAAATTTTAGCGTTTAATAATTAGGCAGCAGTGAGAGGGATTTGGTGATGCCACCCGCTCGGGTATTGTGATTTTTCTTCCACTTCATGTCTGCTTAAATAACCTCCAAGTTTATAGCTGCAGGGGCAGGAAATGGTGTTTTGTATTGTAGATAATATCTTGACACTGGAATTAGGATCTGGCGTCGGCACTGGAAAGTTTAATGAGGAAGGTTACAACATTGAAGCTATTGAAGCTCGTGATTCAACTCAGGCTAATCGCCTGCGAAGTGAGTAAGAAAAGAGACTTCTTACGCTTTAGAAAATTTCGCGAATTTTGTGAATTTAATTTAGGTTTAATTGATACCTCTTGTTTTATAAATATTTTCCCCTGATTTTTTTGAAATCTGAATTTTACTTAAAAACCATCATCTTTCCAAATTTAGATTTCTATGCAAAGAAAGACAGTTTTACTTTTATTTTAGTTTCATTGATATTCCAGGCTTTACAACCATTTTCACTAAATTTATTTCTTTAAATCTGAATTTTACTTAGAAACGAATAACTTTTGAATTTATTTGGGTTCTTTTAAGTTTGCTTGCAAATACATTAATTTTGAATTTTATTTGAGTTTCCTTGATATTCTTAGCTTTATAATAATTTATTCCCTAAAATTTTTAATTTTTTGTTGTTGTTTGATGTTAAAAGTGCACTTCTGCAAAATTTAAATTTGAATTTTTCAAAAATTAAAACTTTTAATATTTTTGTCCATATTTGCCCATAGGTTCATTTTCTACTGTGAAACACGTTAGAGCATTAGAGATATCTTCAACCCTAATTTTGATTTTGTTTAGAGCCCATTTGTTTTTTTCTCCTACTGTAAAATTTTAAAAATGTCAGAAGTTTCCTTTTAAAAAGAATCAATAGATAGCAGCGCATGGCTTATGGACGAGTTTCCTGGTTTTTTTATTTTGCATTCATAGACCGTTTTCCGGTAACCTTCCAATTAAAGCAACCGCATAATCTATTTGGCAACTGTATAAAGCGCAAATTTCGAATCAGTTCTTTCTTTAGTAAAAAAAACGTTTAATTCCGTGTTCTTTGAGTTTGTGTAATCCTTTCTTTTTAAATCGTTTAAAAACTATTAAAGCATTAAAACTCGTAAAGGAACTATTGTAATTAGCTAAATCGTTTGGTTTAGAATTTAAGCGTCCGTGATTATCCAAATCGTTTGGTTACAAATTTAACCGCCAAACAAATCTTGGATGTCGAAAAAAGAGTGTTATAGAATAATTTTATCAAATTTTGCACTAAATGAGACTCTTATTTTAAGTAAACATTGAACGCTACAACAAAAGAAATATTAAATTTAATATTTTCAAAGTATTCTTAAGGCATGATATTCAAAAGCTCCACTTGAAACATTAATTAATGTTCTCAAACAGAGTTTTGAAATTTTGAAGAATACTATTGACTTCACATTTATCACCGGAAGCGGAAGTCCTACTTACATGAAATTAAACACTCCTGAAAACTCGTCCATAACATATAACATGACTTACGAAGAAACTATTAAAAAAGATTTTTTGCGATTGTTTATAAATTAAAACACGGAGGTTTGATGAAAAAGAAGAAAAAAACCTTCTATGCAATTATACAAAAGAGGTTTTGTTAAATAAATAAACAAAAATGCAATAGTTTCGGATGCCAAAAATGTCAATAAACAAAAACAGCAAAAACTTTGAATGGCAAAGTCGTCAATAGATGGCAGCACGATGAAATCACAATCATTATGAACTTTTTAATTAATATCTTTTTAACTAATTATAATTTCGAAATTTCAATGGTTGAAATGGATTCCGTGGATTATTTCCTGCCTTTTGGTACTTTCTGATTGTTTCAGGATTCAGTGGTTCGTGAGAAGATATCCGTACATATATTGATACATACTTTTGCTTATCGTCAGATTTTAAAAGTTAAGTTAGGCTTAGGTTATTTTTCTTCACAAATCACTTAATTCCATAAGTTATTTTGATCAGCTGTCTTTATGATCATAGTCTGAAATACTGTTTTACAAATAAACGATTTGGAAAGACAAAAGAATCACTCCGTTTTCTTTGCCCAAGTCCAGTGCTGGTAAGCGGAGTTGAGGCTGATGATTGTTTAGAAGAATTAGGAGAAGTGGTGATTTTGCTTCGTAAAATGTCTCACAGATCTCTGAAAATCCTACCCAGGCATCCATCCAGATTTCTTTGTTAAGCCTCGAGGTGGAAAGAAGTGATGTTCATAGTTCTTCGTAGAAAAAACCCCAAAATGAGGAACTGAGCTGCAATTAGCACTAACAGCAAGAGCCTTGCTTTCCAAAGTTCCTCGATAAATGTCACGGCTCTGAATTGTTTGGTTCAGTCAATTTTGGATAATTCGATCCTGTTTAATTCTGAATTCTGAATAATTCGAAATTTTTTCTCGGTCCTTATAATTTTATATTAAAATAATAAAAATATCGTGGAAAATTCGAATTTGATTTTGGATAATTCGAATTTTTCGTACGATTGCCCTTAAAATATTACGATAAAAATTGTTCATGAGACTTTTCTCAGCTAAGGTGCATTATTTATTTTAACGGTCTTTCTAATTAAAAGAAAAGCGAGTGTTGGAATGCCAATATGAGCTGATTTCCGAGGAATTTTCTGTTCACTCTCTAATGTTACCCTCTCCACTCCCTACTGCATTCACTATTGATTGGTCATCCATAGGCTGTCTGCATTTTCGGATTGCAATCACAGAAGCAATTAAAAATATCTGCCTTTGTTAAAAGTGATGAATAATTAAGCCAGTAAAAATGTTCGATTTAATGAAAAAAATGTAGCAGTATTCTTAGATAAATTTTATGTGTTAAATCTTTAATTCGGGATTTACCCTTTTTTATTTCTCTTCTATGTGAGAGAATGTATGTAATTCGAATTTTTGGATATTTCGAAAATCGATTTCTCTGGTCTCTTCAACTTTGAATTATCCAAGTTTGACTGTATTAAAATAAACCAGATCAACAGTTGTTCCTAATATAAATTATGAATCGTCTGCTCTTAAACTTTTTCTTAGTGTTCTACCAGAATTCTGTTAATGTGTTCTAGCAACAGCTCTTTGTATATATTCTTGTTCTTTTACAATAAAAACATATTGTTTCACATTGTAAATTTTATACACTATTTAAGTTTTTTAAAAAATTGAAATTAGAGCAAAAAAAACCGGAAATGAAATTTGTGTCACTGGTAATCTTGTTTTTCGAACTTTAATATATTATGAAAATAGTTATTGTTAGATAATACTTTCGAAAGATGTTCCGTAAAAACGCAAAATCGTGGTTTATTTTTAATTAACTAAAGTTGTAACTAACTTTTGTGCTTTGAAAAGTTGATCATGATCTTTCACTTCTTATATTAAATTTTTACAAAAATAAACAGAAATAAAATAAAATTAGTTCAAAGTCCCACCATTGCCTTCCGACGAAGCATCTATAAATTTGCTTTATCTCAAAATCCTCTGCATGTAATCAAGTTTTTATTAAATTTAGAAAATAATAAGAGTTGTAGAAAAAAATTACACATATTAAATTAGTATCATTGAAAAGGTAAAACTTTGAACTTGGCCAAAAAAATATGGCGAATCGGAAGTTATTGAGCCGTAAGGACTTTGTCAAAAATTGTGTTTTGAAAATAGAGAGTTGTTAGTGGCAGGTGATCACAGATGACTTTCTGGACGTCAGAAGCTTTTACATGGAATAAAAACTGTCGAAGTCGGTACTGTGGTTGGGGCTGGGGGACTCCGCCATGGCTTTATCATATAGAGTAGTGTTTTGAAAATAATTTCTCTGAAAAATGAAGGGTAGTGATGGGCAGGCAACCATTGATTATATATATAAATATCAGAAGCTTCCATGTAAAGTAAAAATTATCGAAATTGGTTCACTTATTGGGGCTGTGGGTCGGGTCTTTTGGATTTGCCAATTATTCATATGCTGATGTGACGATGACTTTACTGAAACATGACAGTTAACGAACATAACAATGGTAAACTATTATTCAGTGAGTTATGCAATGAGATAAAGATTATTGGCCGGAGATTTTATAATGCTTGGTTGCTTCCAAATAATATAGTTGTGTAATTAGTATCATGTAATGCGCGATGGTTGATTTTATCAATATGCCTGCTCTCCTTCTTCTAAAATCCGCTCGGCTTGGTGTAAAGTAAAATTAGTAGTTTCGGAAGTAACATTTACCAACCTACTAATTCACAACCTCCAGGTTATTTAAATTAGCATGATATCAAGTTAATAATTGTTAAGGAACTCTCTCAGGTCCCAGACATCGTCTAACAAGCCTTTGGCGTTACAGGAAAAGTCCAATATGCCTATGGTTTAGTGCATGTTGTTATAGTAGGTGGCCCTCTACCTGGTTCTCCTAGGTACATAAGTTTGTCTGTAAGCAAAACTAAAATTTGCTTTCTAGCGGTCAGTGCTTTTACATCTTTAAATATTTGCGAATATTTTTTTTTTATTTCTTGTATGAGGGCCATATTGAGGGAACTTAACAAGTCTTCTGAAGAACTTCATATTGTAAACCTGTCTCATGGTATCAAGATTTTTAAAAAATAACTGAAAGAAGCTTTTAACTAATAGAAATTTAAAATTTTTTTTAAACTTTTAAATTCTTTATGTGTTCTTCAATGTTTTTGTGCTTGACTGTATGCAACTCCTAAATTCCTTGAGCATATTGTAATGGTCTTACAGGTTCAGTGTTCTATTACTTGCCCTTGGAAATGAAATTGGGTATAAAATTGCTACTTTTGAAGGGTTGTTCGGAAAGTTGTCATGTGTCACTTTGGGCTTAGGGGAGACTTCTCACCCTCGCCAAGAACCAACAGGAACTCTTGCCACACTTGATAAGATCAGGATCTTCAACTTCATCCGCAATCTCACGACTTTTTTATATATCTAGCTCCACACTGTAAGCTTCTAATATTTGTGCTACAGTTACTAGAGCTATGATGGTATCTGTTACAAGAATAATATTAGACAAATCAAAATTTTTTAAACATTTTTAGGTACACAAATCTTTTAAATATAGATTTGGTCAAATTCTTCAGACCTGACAAGTCCTACTGAAGATTCGTGCGCAGAATCACTAATAGAAACTTCGATATCAAACACAGGGGAATCCAAATTAAACAGGATGTATTCAGGCCTCTCTGTAGGGACACAACGTGGCCAATTTCACCCAAATTACGTACACATGCTCTCCTGTGCGTAGGGTTTCAATTTCTGAAAGAAAAACATTACTTCACATTGCGCTTAGAAGCAGGCAATTTACATATTTGTTAACATACCTAACAATAATCGTCGATGTGAACTATCATGTGGAGATGGAATTAATATCAACAACCAAAAAGTGTTTTAGCGTGCAAAATATTTTATTGCAATCACATGAAAGTAACCACAAATTAGACAGTACGACTAAAAAAGGATTTGTGCAATATCTATATTACTGTAGCACGTGGAATCACAGCTACGGCTCAATATGTCCACCTTCTCTTGGCTCCAGAAATTGCATTATTTGAACAACTCAATCCACGGCAAAACTTAACTCATTCTCTTGGAAGTGGGATACATATTGCGAAACTATATCTTTCAAAACAGCTTTGTTCGGAACATTGCGTTTAGAATCGCAGGTCTTTTAAACTCCCCACATCCAAAACTGACAAGGGTTTAGAACAGGTAACCGAAGCGGCCAATATGTTGAAAATGACTTGCTAATCACTTTGTAATCTGAAAGGTTTTTTCGTATGAACCTTTGAACAGGCAACGCGATATGCCGGGAAGGATGCGTTCATAAAATAGCATAAAAAGTAACGTGCGATTTGGTAAAGTCTCTTTGAAAACTGAGCCCTCGTTTGGTGAAAAAATGCTTCACGACTCCTAATATAGGTAGAGAATGTTGGGCATGTTAAGAAATATGTAAATAGACTGCTTCTCGGCGCCATTTCTTCAGTGGCCAAAATATGATTATTTTTTCTTTCAGAAATCGAAACCTCATACTCAGGAGAGCATGCGTACGAAATGTTGGAGAAATTGGCGAAGTAGTTTTCTCTATAGAGAGGTCTAAACACCTTCGGTTTAATTTGGATCACCCTGTAAATAGCTTTACATGCCATTCGGACCAAACCTCGTTTAAAGGAATATAAGTATTTCACTGAATAATGGGGCCCACACACAGTTTGTCTTGCAAGACACACACTTGAGACATTCAGACGACTACACAATTTCTAACTATACCACCTACAGGTTAGACAAACGACTGTAAACTGCATAAAACTTTTTGCCAGAATTCAATGTGCACTCGCTGATGATCCTCGCAATAATAGTAGTAATGAAATTGAGAGTGAAATGAAAAATTTTAACTACATCATCATTAATGTAATAAATACCATTAGCATTATATACGTCTTTCCATGTATAAATTAAATCTGGGAAATGATTACAGATCTCCGGAATCAACGAGTGATGTAATTGGAAAGCAAAATAGAACCAATACACATTTACATTTCGCCGAATATAAACTACACAAATCAGAGAATTCAATAAGTAAAATAACGCAAACAAAAAGCAACGAAGGAAAAAAAACTTTTGAAAGAACCTAGCCTTGAAGAAAATTACTTTCCTCACTGGCAAGAAAACTAAATAAAAATATATCAAATTCGTCGGATTTTAGATTCCTCAAGATGAATTTCCTCTCATTCAGAGACAGCAGAGTACGAAAAGTCTGTTGCACACTTTAAAGGGTGGGTGATGCACGTAGGTTTTGATAATATATACATATCAAGTAGTACTAATTTGTGTTTCCCAGCCTGGATGTGTATATCTAACCTTTAAATTAAAGCAGAGATATTTCGTGGTTAAAAACTGAAAGTTCTTATATAAAAAAATTAAAATTTTTCTCGTAAGATTATTGAGTACAAAAAAGATTTATCATCATTATGATTAAGTACTTTTTGTTTTCACTATTAGATTACCTTCAATATCTATGAATGTTTCAATAAAATTAGGAGATTTTACACCTTAAAGATAATAGCTCTGAACTAAACGGATTAACTTCTTTTCAGATTTTTCATTTCCAGAAATGTTATGAAATTTCAAATTCATTACATTTATTCACAAATCTCAATATTCAAAAATTGCTCTAATCATTTTATCATAATTCTATGCTGTATTAAGATGCAGAGGGGGTGAATCTTTTCAGAGATCAATATTCACTACTTTTTCTTCTCTACCTCTGCTTATTCTGATTCAAACTGTGTTTCTTCAAGAGGCAAATACTCTGTGCTTTCTCCTAACCACAAAGGCCTCTTCCACCATCTAGAAAGAAGTATCTGCCGAGAGGAACAACTACCAAATAGAAAATCATCAATGTTCATATTTCCTGGGGCACATCTCCATAACTGACCTCGCAACAACGCACGAATTTCTTTAAGCCTATTATCCACGAACCTGACAATTTCCTCGTTATTTATCGATCAAAGGGTTGTAGTGGAATCGGACCAAATGGTGATTTTCAAGTATGGAAAATCGAATGCCCTGATAATAAAATTCGGAAATCTAGAAACTATACAACAAGCCATTAGTACTAAACGAGGTATGATGAAAGTCATATTTTTTCAAGAATGGTAATAAATCTTTATCTTGAGCAGGTTTTAAGAAGTTTTATTCACACATGCGGGCAGGTTATGAACACACACTTTCAAATACAAAAACAGAGAAACTGACTATGCAACACCTTTGCATTCAGAATCTATGGCATACACACGCGCAGAAAACCCTCGCTGGCAGAGCCATCTCTTGCTCTTTATCACAGATGAGTGGCCGCAGGACAAAAACCATAACTTCGATGCCTCAAATCACCACGCATAAAGTAGCAAGTTCATGTTTACACTTTATTTATGCATTTTTCAGTTGTCTACTACTGTAGCTGTTTAATAAAAGCGTGAAAACGTAGAGATTGAATTTCTTTTAGAAATTTTAAATAGTAGCTGAAATCTGCCTAACCAAAGATAATAGTTTTTTCTACTTTCAAGATGGCCTCTGAAAAGCACAGATCTTTGTCAAGTTTCAGAAGCAAATCACTCTGAAATCGGTGATTTTGATTCGTTGAAATAATTTATAATTCCCATGACGAAACTGAAAATGGGAACACATGTCGGTTGTTTCAAGATATACATAATCCAATTATCGTATACGTTATTTTTATATGTTTTCTGAGGTATATGCAATTTAACTGGCTTATTTTTATCTCATTTTTCATATAAAATAAAAGTTGCATATTAATTACAGAAGAGTCTTTGAACATGTTATGGTTCTGTAAAATTCATATGTATTTAATTCTTAAAATTATATAAAGGGTGCTTTTTTCTAAAAAAAATGTCTGACTATACAGATAGCCATCTTTAGTTCGATCTGTCAACTGCATGGTCACCAAATATTGTAGGAGGACTTATAACGACATGGGAAAAAAGTTTCCGTGAGAAGGTATTCCGTTCAGACGTCGAGAATTTTGAGTACAGCGGGTGTCTTCGCCTATGAGCGACCAAATAAATGCAATGCTTAGGTTGACCTAAGTACTTTTATTTTACACAGCTATAATTTAAAGAACAAGTTCTTGTATAAGCAATCTGGAGTAAGTGATAATTTAGAAAGTTTGTTCATTCGAGTTCGCAGTTCGTTTGACGTTAAAAATCGATCGAATCAGAGTTCCACAAGACATGGAGATTCAGGCTAATTTCCCTATCCGGGTGATAGCCTAAGCACGAGACTACAAGGAGTGCTCGAAATTCGATTAGCCGAGATATTCGATCTCAGCGATCGTTGCCTAAGTTCAAATCAATTCGGGACTTTAATTCAGAGCTGGTCACACAGCTCTTTTGCACTGCAGGAGACTGAAACGCCGTTTCGAGCCTCTCTAATTCGATTCTTCCTCTCTCTCCTTGTTCCAACTCCAGCACCCCTGTTTTTGGCCTTACCTCAAGGGGTGGAGCTCCGCCTTCCTTTCACTAAACTGGACAACCGAACACTCGGGCGAACAACGATTAAACTTCCATGCCGCAATGGTCAATTCCGACCGTGGGATGGTTCCTGAGTTTCATAACCATAGGATCTATGCAGGCGTGACATGAAAGAGCACCGCTGATCTCCTGATAGCCGACTCAAATGCGCTCTCTGACAGATATTTATTCCTGTGTATTGTGGTCGCTGTCAGCTTGCAGCTATTACCTTCGCGAATGTCTTCTTAATGACCACCAGGTATGGCTGGCTTGCGGTTTGCGGTTGAAGTGAAAGGTACTCGACTCTTTTCTCGTGGGAAATTGTTCTGGTGGGAAGGAAAGACATCACAACCTCCCCCCCTTTAGTGAGAATTTTTTCGAGAGTTTTAAAAGATAAAAAATTCTCCCTTTACACACACATACTTGTTAATACTACCAACAGAGGCATAATCACATATTTTACCAAATTTAAAATTTTATCTTTCGGATATCTAAATTAACAAACGCAAAAAACACAAATAAACACTTTTAAAATTTGGCATTTCCTGCTTTTTTTGCTAAATAATATAAATTTTATATACACATTAATAGAAAAAAAACTATCTGCCCTTTTAATTCGTACACTTAGTTCTAGTTTCACTTCGGCTAAGAGCGTCAGCATATAAATGTTTGTTTCCTGCCTTGTGTACGACCTAATATTGAAAAGGTTGTAATTCAAGTGACCACCTCATCAAACGTGGATTTGATCCAGCATTTGTTTTCAGCCAAACTAAAGGATTGTGATCGGTTCCAATTATAACATTTTGTCCGTCCAGGTAATACTTGAGTTTTGCAATTCAATAAATAATGGCCGCGCATTCGCGTTCGGTTGCGCTATATTTATGTTCAGGGTCCGAAAATTTTTTACTTAGATACAGAATGAGATGCTCCTCATTTTCCGCGTCGCGTTGGGACATCACAAACAATATTCCAAGATCGGATGCATCAGTCTGAAAAATAAATTCTCTTTTATAGTCAGGAGCGTACAATATGGGTTTTGGGGTCAATCTGCGCTTTTAATTCTTCAAAGCCATAGCCACAATCCTTTGTCTAAATTATACTCTCTCTCTCTTAACCTCTCCTTTTAAAACATTTGTTAGAGGGGCTGCTATTACGGAGAAATTTTTAACATAGTGCTCGTAATATCCAGCTAATCCCAGGAAAGATCAAATTTGCGTCTTTGAAGTGGGAGTGGAAAAATCTAAGACTGCTTTAATTTTTGCCTCTGCGGGAGTTCGTACTCCACCACCTACGATGTGTCTCAAATATTTTGTGTGGTTTTAGGCAAATTTGCATTTAGATTGTTTGATTGTTAAATTCGCTTCGCCTATACGTTTTCGGACTTCATCTACGTGTTTCAAGTAATCTTCCCAATTTTTCGAATAAATTGCAATATCGTCCAAATACGGGACAGCGAAGCTTTCACAATTTTCTAACACCTACGGCCTACTAAAAAAATAAGGAGCGTTGACTAACCCGAACGGTATTCTTAAGGGAACATATGTTTTTAAATTCGTCACAAACGCGGCATAACGATGCGCACGTTTACTAAGGGGAATTTGTCAATAACTCTTTCCCAAATCAATCACTGTAATTAACTTCGCAGCGGACACGCGTTCTACGTGTTCTACAATATTTGGTAAGGGAAAATATTAATTGGGTATACTAGAGTTCAAAAGTCTGTAATCTATACAGGGTCGGGGATCCTTCCCGGGTGTCTCTACTGAGATCATTTGCGAAGTGTAATCAGATTGACCGATTTCGATTATTTTTAAATCCAACATTCTCTTAATTTATGTCTTGAGAGTCTCAGAGGCGCTGAGAGGTGCGTTACGGTTTCGACCTAATCGGTTTATTATTGTTTGATTCTATATCGTGCTCAAACAAATGCGTTTTTCCTGGCTCATTTGTAAAACTCTTTTGGTGACGGCCTAACAATTTCCGTAATTCTTCGATTTCTCACAAAGTGAGTCGTTCTTCAAGAGCGCTATCCCTAATATTTTCTTCGAAATCATACACATTTGGATCCGATGTTGGATACGGAATTCCTAACTCGTCTGATTCGTTTTCGGGAGTTTCTTCCCTTTCACTAATTAAAAGATTAATTTTTTCCGCTCTCTGATGGTACGGTTTTAACAGATTTACATTAGAGATTTGGATTTTGTCATTTTTGTTTGCCATTTTTACAATATAATTATTATCAGAAAGTTGACTCTCAATTATACCAGGGCCATTCCATTCTACTGCCATTTTATTTGGTCTAGAGGTTGCGAGAAACAAAACCTGATCGCCTACTTGAAATTTTCGTCGGACCGCCTTTTTATCATAACAAATCTTTCGTTTTACCTGTACCTCTGTCATTTTTCAATTGCTTACTCTTGACATTTCGTCATTCGATTTATGAGTTCAAATACATATTCGACTACCGGAGAGTCTGTTTCCTGGGGTTTTACCTAATGCTCATATAATAAGACTTCTGGCGTCCTTAAATTTTTCCCGTGAACTAATTCTCCGGGGCTGAAACCTATACTTTCATGCTTAATTGTACGTAACGTTAACAACGTTGCCGGAAGATTTTTTTCCCAATCGTTCCCTGATTCAAGACATAATACTTTCAGAAGTCGTTTAATTGTCCTATGAAACCTTCCTATCGTATTCGATTGCGGATGATGAACAGAACTATGCGTTACTTTAATGTCAACGTTCAAAAAATTCCGTCGTTAAATGGCTAGTAAATGAGGAACCCAAATCATACTGAACCTCACGAGAGTGTCCGTCACCGATA
Organism: Araneus ventricosus; assembly: GCA_013235015.1. NCBI lineage: Eukaryota > Metazoa > Arthropoda > Arachnida > Araneae > Araneidae > Araneus > Araneus ventricosus. The sequence continues at coordinate 44,367 of BGPR01010095.1, forward strand.
CTGAACTTATATAAGCGACAGATATCACGTCCGGATATTTAGATGACATGCATATCGCTGTTAAAAGATAACGATTATTTTTATCACTAATAGGAAGAGGTCCTACAGCGTCGATATTTATCTTTGAAAAGATCTCTGTTATGACGAGTATCAATTTAAGTGGTGCTTTATTTTATCACTTGCTTTCCCGATTCGCTGACACAGGTCGCTGCATTTTGAGTAATCTTAAATATCCTTCACGCAATTTGGCCAAAAATAATGCTTTAGAAGCCTATCTTTTACTTTAGTCATGCCTAAGTGCGCTGAAGTTGATTCGTGACATAATTTCAAAATTTTTTTCGAAAAACTTCAGGTATAACTAATTGATAACTCTTTTTACCAAAATGATCCAGCTATTTCCTGAATAACCCATTATCTAACCTTACCATTATAACCCCATTATCATTAACCTTTTCCGCGTTTTCAAAACAGGGCTTCAAACTATCGCACTCTCTTTGTGTGACTATGAATTCGTCTGCGCTAACCTTCAAAAGACTAGGATCGGTTTCTTGTGCAGGGGGCAAATTGATTACGATCGGGTAGGGTTCGACCACAATTGCCGGCTCACTTACTATGACCCGAGGTGTCGAAGGTATTTCTGCGCGTTTCGTGGCTTCCAGTTGCGCTCTCTGACTACGATTGATTAACGTATTCACATTTGCGGTTTTTTCTGTCTCGCTATTAAATCTGCAGTTCGGTTTCCTAACATGTAAACTCCATTGTCCAAAGTCGCTTCAATAACAGCTGTCTTTGTGACAATACGTCCAAAATCAGAACTCTGAAGTTCTATTCTTGCGAGGAGTAGGCAAGTAAAATTTAATTCTAATGGTTGTTTCACCCAAATGGTCTCACCTGTAAAATCTTCGGAGCTAACATGATTCCTACTGACCAGATCAATGGATGCACCGGTATCCCTTAAAATTGACATATCTACATTATCTACGAGTGCCTAACACATATTTGGAGCAAATAAGATTTCAGCAGTTTCCGTGGTCCTTACATGATTTACAAACTCTGTCGGCTTCTCTTTCTTTAATTGAGGCAATTTGGCATCAAATGTTGAGTCGAATGACAAATGTAACAGGCGGGCACGGGTTCTACGTTCGAATTTCTCCTTTCTCCAATTTCCCTTGGGCGTGGAGTTTTCCAAAATTGGGGTTCGGATTTATCTACAAATTTACTTTTATTTTTCTTCCTCGGTGAAGTTAGTTTAACTATTTCCAATGGTTTTTTCTCGGGCGTCCTGATATTATGTAGTTTCCGACTACTCCTAACCGATTCATATTCATCTATTTTTCCCAATAATTCTAATAGTTCAACCAACTTTCCCCATTCATCAACAAAATGCTCTTTCACCTCACCTGACACACGACGCTTGATTTTGTCGGAAATCATTACATTTTTTTAAATTTTCGTAGTCTCTAACTTCCGATCCCTCTAGCGATCCTTCGAGATAATTACGAAGTTCGACAACTAACTCCTTCCAGAACGCTCCAAGTTTTCTTTGACGCTGGTGAATTTGAATCGGAAGGTTTCCGGTTTCATTTTAAATCTGTCTAGCAGAACTTCTTTTACGTTGAGATAAAGAAGAATCCTGAATTTTTTCCTCTGGTTCCTTAATAATTATTTGTACTAGATCCAACGGAAAAAGTGAAATAAGTTGCGGGACCCATTCTGTTTCCTCAATTCCTGCTGTGCGAGCTTGGCGCTCAAACAAGGTCAAATACATAGATATGTCAGTAACGTGCGCGTCATATTTTTGCATGAGATTTTTAGACCGCGTCGATTTTTACTATTTTCACTTCGGGTCGAAGCTACACTATTAGTTTCTACGGAATTTGAGATTCTAATTTTTTCTAATTCAATTTCTCGCTCCTGTCTCAGAGCCTCGGTCTTTTCAGCAGCTTCGCGTTGTTTGACGATTTCCTCCAAACAGCCTCGTAAAAACTCCTCCTCGAAATCTGGGGACTCTTTAACCTTTTTACAAATGCCTACTTTTTTATCATTAGAATTAATATCAATTCCCATATCGTCGGCCAAAGCAATTTACTCCTCCTTGCGGTGTTTAGTTAAGTAAGCCATTGTTGAAACTCAAGCAATTTAAAACTTATATTCCTAAGACAAAATTTATACAGAACTAAACATCAATCATTCTAAACCTTTTCGCTAAAATTTGCACATATAACAAAACCTAAATTTGCTTTCATATACAATACTAAACAAGAATACATCACAACATTATGAAAAATTCCAATATCAATTTTCTAATTTCAATGAGAACTTTTACTACTAACTTTCTTGAATTTTGATTCCCTTAAATGCAAAATCCTATACAATCTATATATTATTAACCCTACACTAAACATGTATTATTCACTTGAAATCGCATTGCTACGATCACCGAAACTAAATACTCTTAGCCTCATGAACTATGAACTTAGTACATTAAACATACACAATTGCTTAACCACACGAAAAAAGTAATAAAGAACATTTTTATCTTGATATCTTACATTTAACTACTCTCAAGTTTTTAGAAATTACACAAACAAAATCAACAACCTTTTAAACATTCAGCAATGATCATTTAAGTTAATTAATTTACTACCAATCAGAATTTAGCTCTCTAAATTAGTTCAACACAGATTCACAAAAAGACCTCTTAGACTTTCAGAATTAATTACTCTATATGCATTTTATATAACAGTGATCATTACCTCTGAAAATAGTAAACTGAAACACGCTTACCGTGGTATAGACTTCATAAGGGACCAGGAGAGAGGCACCTCAAGCACACACAGAGAATGATGACATAGTTCACCGTATTTGTTGATTCCACAATCGCGCTTTTCACTTTGAAGTAGGCTGCCTCAACAGTTTCAAGCCGTCTGCTCCCGTCTTTGAGAGCCTGCTCCACAGGTTCCAACGAGTTCACAGGTTCCAGGGACTTCCAGGGTTCAAGCGTGGCGCTTCCATGCAGGGTTCAAACGGATTGCTTCCATGCAGTTTTCAAGCGGGTTGCTTCAACCGAGTCTTATTAGAAAGTCCGATGCTTTCTCAGGCGTTTCTTTTGAAGCGATGTGCTTCCACCGGATATATTCCAAAGTCCGATGCTTTCACAGTTCTCTGTGACTGGAAAATTTTTCGAGTCGCAGACGCAGACCAATAATCTGAGGATTGAGATACTGCGCAGGGGAGGGGTAGCGATCACTCTGCTGCCACCAGTTTAGCTGTGGTATCTTGGCCTATGAGGGACCAAATAACTACAATGCTTAGGTTGACCTAAGAACTTTTATTTTACACAGCTATAATTTAAAGAACAAGTTCTTGTGTAAGCAAACTGGAGCAAGTGATTATTTACAAAGTTCGTTCATTCGAGTTCGCAGTTCGTTTGACGTTAAAAATCGATCGAATCAGAGTTCCAAGAGACATGGAGATTCAGGCTAATTTCCCTATCCGGGTGATAGCCTAAGCACGAGACTACAAGGAGTGCTCGAAATTCTATGAGCCGAGATTTCGGAAATAGTTGCTGATTCTCAGCAATCGTTGCCTAAGTCCGAATCAATTCGGGACTTTAATTCAGAGCTGGTCGCACAGCTCTTCTGCACTGCCGGAGACTAGAGCGCAGTTTCGAGTCTCTCTAATTCGGTTCTTCTCCTCTCTTCTCGTTCCAGCTCCAACACCCCTGTTTTTGTCCCTACCTCAAGGGGTGGAGCTCCGCCTTCCTTTCATTACACTGGGCAACCGGACTGCATATTTACAAACCCTACCCTGATAGAACTGAGGCAGGATATCAGCCAATATCATTAGCTACGAGGGGTAGTGACGTCATTTTCAGCTCTCGCATGTAGCGTACGGCAATCATAAGAAAACAAGAGTCGTCCTACTTTTCTTCATTTTCCCACAGTTGAGCACAGAAAAAATTCTTCCGTGGGTTGCAATATTTTTAAGAATGAAATTATTTTTTAAAATATCATGAAAAATAAAACATACCACACTGTAAGAAATGATACTAATTGAAAGTCGAATGATAACAACTTTGTTTGAAGGGTATTAACTAACAGGTTGGACAAATGTTGTTGGTTTTTTTTGACGTCATTCTAGTGAAAATAGTTCATTTGATGTTTCAAAATCAACTAATTAACTATAATTAATACCAAATAATAGCAAAACGATTGAATTTATATGCATTGTAGAAATTAATTAGCTAATCTTAGCACTAATATCTGATTTTCATAGTTTGTTTATTGGTAATGAGAGATTTTGTACACTGTTACACATTTAAGTATTGCATTAAATTGCTAAACTCCATCTTAATTTTCCAAATCATATTGTACAATACAAAGGAATGTGCATTTCCTTCATATAAATTCAGTTAAATTTCAAGATAAATGTATCTTGGTGTAATGTATCTTCAGATATTGTAAAAAAATTATTGGTATTTTTTGTATTCCAAAATGCAAAATTTTAACCATTTAAATCAAATAGAGTTAAATAAAATTAGAACTATATTGAGCTGGGCACAAATTGCATAGTTCTAAATAGATTAAAAACCCTAATTTAAAATGTTCTGCTTTTGTTTACTTTAAAATTATAATAAAATATTTCTGCAACATAGTGGACATACTCAAAACAAAGTGGACTCAGCTGTTTTAGATAGGATTAATATAAGTTTATGCAAAGAAAATAGGTTAACAACATTTTACTTTTATAAAATCTGAATTATATTCAATTTTTAGCTAAACATATTAATCTTTTTGAGAAACATCAAAAGCATATGGGAGTCCATAATATTAATTTCCACTTCTTAATTTTAACTTCAGTTTAAGTAAGATTTAAAATATTTGGTCACGTTAGTTCCTCCTCAACAGTTTAAATTATTTTTTCTTGCTTTATTTACCATTAACATACTTATCACTTTGAATTCACTGTTTTCTTTGATATCATTTCGAACAATGACAACATTCCTATAAATTAAATTTCTTAGTTCGTCACTCTGAAACTTAAGGAGCATGTTCGCACTATTTTTCACTCACTTCTTTACTGATCTTGGCTACAGATTCAATTTCTTTATATGTTGTTTTATAAACATATTTCATTTTTTAAATGAAATGTCAATTATTAACCTGGTGACGTCTATAAATCCCGTGTTTGATGCAGCATATTCTTGCGCCAAAAAGCACAACACAACCAACTAACCAATTGTAATTTTGTACAATTCCCTAACACTGTAAAAAGTTGATCAGAAATGGAAACATCTTTTCCAACAATTACTATCTATCGGCTATTCATTTTAATGTTGCACTAATAACATCTGTTACAACTTTTCCATAGTTTGCATAAAAAAAGTTCCATGTGTCCCACTTGAAGTATTTTGATACTTATCTATCATTAACAACTACTATTTTTTTCTAATTGTACTGATTGCAATGATCAACAGAAAAAAAATAACTACTTTTTCAGAATATTAATTTTTCATCATTCTTAAAACTGACTCTAAATGAGCCTAGTTAGCAGCAGAAATTATGCAAAATGGAACAAGCTTTTGTTTTACTATATAATACCAAAATGAAAATACCTGGTTTCTTGAACCATAAACATAATGGATTTGTACCTTTCCACTAAATTTCAAACTATAATTTTCACTGAAATCAGTATGAATTTGTCATTCTCGATAACAGTTTTGGCACCCTAAGTTACTTTCTTCAGGCTTCTGATCAAAATATTTTTAAATCATAAATATAATTTGATAAATGATTCATAATTATTATTAAAGAATATATATTCATATTACATTTTATAGAACATACTGACCAGAAAATACATTTTCAAAAACTGTTTAAGTTCAGTTACTTATGCCATTAAATTCTGTATACTCTGTTATTTATGGAGTATAGCTGGGTGGACTACTAAGTTTAAAAGAGGTATTTCTAATCACAAACAAAAATTATCAATTAAGAACCTAATATAAAATGGAAAAAATAATTTCGTTACTACTTGGTATGGAATTTAAGGTAAAAATATTTTTTTATAACATAACATAATGGACATTCAAGTAATTCAAATTAAATCAGTCTTTCCATGCTAGCTGACTATTGAATCTAAAATAGCCAAGTAAATTTGCAAGTTGAACTACTTAGTTATCTCAAAACTAGTTCTGTAATAAGACTGAGAAAGGTAAATGATTGAGGCGTTTTTCTTCCTTCCTCTGACAAACAAATCTTCTATGCTCTTCTGGTCCTTGTCAGTCATGCAGTCATCGAAGACAACAACATTTTTAAAAGTGGGGTCTAGGCCATCCACTATTACAAAATCCTTTGTATCAGACGAGAATGCAGTTAGTTCCCTTCTGGACAAATTTTTTATATAACTCTAGTATAATTTTCTTTTTCTTTTTGGGATACTTTATCGAGTCAATATCCACACCGTCGAACATTGTGTACTTTTCTTTAAGTTTAGCATATTTGGGCTCATACATATCTTTCGCACAAACGAATAAATTATCAAACTCGAGATAATCGTATATGAGATTCAGCAGCAAATTCGTTTCACCAGTACCTGAAGCTCCAGCGATTAAAAGTCTGAAAGCGTGTTTTGGCAATAAATAATGCTGATTCGAGTCAACAAATTCTTCTACTGCTGTATAATCTCCAATTGGATTCATCTTTATTTAATGTTGAAAAATTTTCTTCGAGTAAAACATATTTTGCTTCCAGTAAAACATAATCTGCTTCCAGTAAAACATTTTTTTGCATAATAATAAATGAATGCTATACAGAAAGAGCGAAATAAGAAGCTGAAAGAAGTTAAAAATGACTTGAAAGCTTTTAAGCTTCAGGCTGAAATTAGACGAAACAACGAACAACAACTGGAGCAAGAATTAGGTTCCCAGACATCATTGTCTGACTTCCACAAGCCTGTAACTGAAAGACTTCAACAAGAACTTAGTAGAAAAGGTTCCCAGACATCATTGTCTGACTTTCACAAGCCTGTAACTGAAAGACTTCAACAAGAACTTAGTAGAAAAGTGCATTTTAAGGCTATAAAAGATACTGTTGGAAACATTCCTCTGGCGATTGATCAACCCCCACCCCTACAGCCACCGCCTTTAGTTGTCTATAATTTTGATAAAGAACTAGATGTAGAGTATTTAGAGAAAAATAATTTTCCAAGACCATCTAAATTGTACAATGAATCCCAGGAAACATTGAAAGAAATCGTTGATAGGCTAAATAAAATTTACATCAAAATGGCTCGTCAGAAAGGAAATATTATGAGTCAGTTTGCTCGAATGACTAAAAAAGATGAGGAAAGAGAAGATGACTTATTAGATAAGGCTGATTATTTAAGAGATCATATTATGGCGTTAGTGGATTATCGAGAGCGACTAAGGGACTTACAGAGAAAAGAAATATATGTCGGTAAAGGTGTAGAAGATAAATTGGAACTTTTAGCTCGATTCACTGATATGCTATCAATGGAAGTAAAAGTAAAAAATTACGTACTCATGTCGCTGATTTATGAGCCGCACTGTTGATAGAAGTTGCACACGGATAGATTTTTCCATTATGATCACTAAATTGACTGCTTATTAATTTGGACATATCTTTTATCTAACAGTAATGATTGTTTCCGTCTTTGTTTTTTATGTAAAGCAGATTGACATGTTTATCTACTTTATTTTCCAACGATTCCTTTATTTTTATGATCAACGAACAAGTGAAACAATACTATAAAAAATTTTTAATAAATAAATGAGTAATTACGTAAAAACCAAAGTGCATTTAAGCGATCATCAGATCGATAAGTTAAAATCTGCACACCAGAAAGGAGAAGAAGTATCTCTGAAAATCGATAAGACAAAAGCCCCTAACTATGACATGTATTTAACTCCAACACAAATAACTCAAATCGGGAAGCGGAAGCGAATTACTACCTCTAAGACTCAACTCAAGAAAACAGGCGGTTTTCTCCCTTTTTCAGCACCTTTTATGCATTATTGCCCTGCATTATTTCCTGGAGCTAAGGCTTTGGCATTAGGTGCTGCAAGTGGAGCGGCCGGATGGAGATCCAAGAAAACTTTAGATAAAATTTCAGGATCTGGTTGTAAAAAAAAGGCCTTGGAAAGGGAGTTTATCAGAATTGGGAATATCCAACGAAGTAATTGAACAAAATATGAAACAAGAAAAAGGGGTTTAGAGGCGTCTTTACTTCAGATCTGTTACCTAAAAAGATTAGACAGTTTGAAAACGGCATTATTAATCTGGACATAGCTACAGGACCAGGAACGCACTGAGTGTGTTACTATAACGATCCTAACAATAATTTTGCTGAGTATTTTGACTCCTTTGGAGAATATGTGTATAGAATTCTTCCTAACATTAAGAAATATTTACAAAAGTCTGGAAAAGAAGAAATCGGATATAACTCGATCTTTATACAACACCCTGCTTCTGTCAAATGTGGTTACTTCTGTATGAAATACATTAGTGAGAGAAACAAAAGTAAATCAGTTGTAGATGTGTTATATCCTTTCATACAAGACCCCAGCGCCTATAATGAAAAAAATGTTCTCTATTAATAAATGGTGTTATTAATATCATATTCGAAAAACGCGGAAAAATCAGAAGATTTTACGATTGAATATAGCAGGCCTTTTAACTTTAAACAGATTGCCTCTCCAGTCTTCTTCGATGTATGTTTCTTGGGATAATATCAAGGATGAGGAAATTGCTTACTATGACGGTCATCAGTGATATAGTAGATGAAAATTACACTATCGAAGGACTAAATCGTTATATGGTAAAATCTTTTGGAAAGGATCCACCAATACTATTTGGTATCGTCGAGGAAAGACAAAGAACTGCCATTCAATTAAAAGACCAGTATAAGATCGATTTGACAAACACCAACAACCTGCATAAAATTTTAGGTTTCGAGCCAAAAGTAAATGAGGAGCATGAACAAATAGGAAAATACATTGCTGACTTATCCAACGGGAATGATAATATTTACATACATTGCGATGTCGCAGAGGGGGCCTATATCAACGGTTTTAACACTTCAAACGTCATCTATTCCTTTACAAATAGTAATTGTCCAGGCAGTCAAATCATCAAATCATTTGACAAACATCTGTTTTTCCCTGTTCGAAAGGACAGCATTTACAGAATCAGAATGAGAATAACAAATCATAGAAATGAATTAGATTCACTCAATAACCAAGAAGTGCAATATAATTTTATTGCTCTCTAAATAAAGAAATGAATAAACATAGACTTAAAAGAAGGAGTAAGAAGATACAAGGAAGAGGGTTCTTTTCCAATCTGCTGTCGGAACTGCATTAAATGAAAAATCTCTTACTTTTTTGCGTGATCAGTTAAATAAAATTGATGTATTACCAAGTATTAGCTCTGTATTGGAAGGCCAAGCTAAAACTTTTGTGCATGATAAATTAAATGAAATATTATCAAAGACGAAAAAACATGGAGCCGCACTAAAGTTTCTCTAAATTTGATTTAATAGCAATATTGCTATTAAATTAAGAAGATGTGAGAAAAATTTTCTTTTAAAATAAATGAACAAAATGACTAAAATATTCGAATTGTATAATACTGATTATTATTACGATGATGACATCGAAAGTTTTGAGTATAGAGAAGTAAGGCTTGAAAACAGTGATAATTCTATGGAAAATGCCACTTATCATTTCTTTA
>BGPR01010096.1:0-29360 GCA_013235015.1 Araneus ventricosus
CCCAACTCCCAACCCAACCGGGTGTACCAGAATAGACCCCTAAGTATTGGACCTAGCCTTTAAGAGCAGATTCCCCACTTCTGTTAAGATTTTTCGTACTTGTGGCATAGGAGTTATTGCTGATATTAAACATGCTTTCTTGCAATTGAGTGTCAGACCTGAGGATCGTGATTTTTTAGATTGTTGTGGTGGAATATCAAAGATAGATCGAAATTAGAATTCTTTAAACTTTGTCGAGTCGTCTTTGGAGTGACTTCCAGCCCATTTATCTTGAAGGCCAGTATTCTTCACCACCTTAATTCAACTGAATATCAACTTCAATGTCTTCAGACGACTGTCGAGAAACTTAAGCGAGGTTTCTATGTAGACAATTTAGCAACCAGTGTTGAAAGCCAAGAAGAATTAGAACAATTCAAGACGCAAACTACGTAAATAATGAATTCAGCGTCTTTTGAATTAAGATGTTTAGCTCACACCAGAGTTCAAGATCAGGAAAGTCAAAGCGTACTTGGCATTAAGTGGGATACAGAAACCGATTAGCTATACTGCGTTAGTCCTGGATTCAGTGAAATTGTTTCAAGGAGAAACTACTTTCCATTGTTAACAGTATATATGATCTTATTGGTTTCACTTCACCTGCGACACTATTACCGAAACTTCTACTCTAAGAAGCTTGGCGTAATAAATTGGATTATGAGGAGGAGTTGCCATCAGATATGCAATTGCGTTATCAGCGATGGGCTAAACATTTAGACCTTGTCGAAAAATGCAGAATTCCTCGTAGGATACTGCGTGGAAGTGCAGAAAAGGCCGCCTTGCACATATTTACAGATGCTTCGGCTTAAGGGTATGCTTGCTGTGCCTTTATTCGAAGCGAAGAAGAGGAGGATCTAAAAGTCTCACTGGTTTTAGCAAAAGCTAGAGTGGCTCCTGTTAAGAGGCCAACAATTCCACGATTGGAGCTTTTAGGAGCTGCCATTGGAGCTAGAGTTGCTTCGACAATATCAGAAGCTTTGAATTTTCCTTTGAAGACGTATTTTTGGACAGATTCCATGATAGTTTTGGGATGGATTATTAACACAGAAACCTAGAATACATTTGTGAGTAACAGAATTAAAGAAATACGAGAACTGACAAATGTAGAAGATTGGCGATTTGCCCCTGGAGATATCAATCCAGCAAACTTCCTTCCCGCTCATGTGATTGGTCTGAACTTTTACGGAGTCGATACTGAGAGGGTCTGAAATGGCTCGACGAATACCCAGAATTTTGGCCATACAAAGAGATAACCCTTCCTGAAGAAGCAATGACAGAAAGACGAAAGACTGTCGTCGTGAATATCGAACCCAAAGGAAATTTTGGAAATAGATTTTTAAACTTTTCCAGGTATCCAAGAATTATCCGTGAGACTGCTTGGCTATTGAGATTTTGCCAGAATGTCAGAGCTAATTCTTACAAGTTGACAAAGGAACTGTCATACGAAGAAATCCAAAGGGCCGAGGAAATTCTGTTAAGAATAATTCAATCAGAATGATCATCGGATAAACGGGAGAAGTACATCCAATCAATACAGCTTTATGAAGAAAATAAAATATTGAAGGTTCCATCAAGGCTAATCCTTGGACAAGATCTGAAATGGCTTAAAACCCACGTCGGTTATTTAGGCAACGAATGCGTAGACCAATTAGCCAAAGAAGCCATCACAAAAGGCGACCCTTTCCTTCTACCTAAGCCACTTTCCTACCTGAAAGCCGAGATTCAGTCAGCTGCTTTAAGCATCTGGCAAGATAACTGGGATAACGGAGAAACTGGCCGCAGTACATACGATATAGTGCCTAGGGTCTCAAAAAAGCCAGTAGGATGGAATAGAGAAGAGATAATGTTCGTAACAGGACACGGGCCTTTCCCTTCATACCTTCTTCGCTTCAATCTTCGAACACATGACAACTGCTCGTGCTGAGAAAAGGAGATCCAATTCACTATGCCACAAAATGTCGGTTTACCCTCTCCTGGCATTTCCAAACTCCAACAGTGTCACTCAAACGAACAATTTCTCAAGAACCCGACTTCGACTCCTAATGCGTTTCATATGTGATGAGAACAATCTCATTGTAGAGAATAATAATTGAGCACTCATCCACCCAGATTGACACACACTTCCGGCTACTTATGATTTTTTTTCCCTTTACGTATTTTTTTCTATTTTGTATTGTTTTCTATGTTGTTCTGTCCAGTGTATATTTCTTTTTCATTTTCATTTGTTCTTGTACCTGTTACTTGTTTTTGTCCCTTCTTAAAAAACAAAATTCGCCTCCATCGATCCAAACCGGAAAGGAGCCAAATGGCTCTAAACACGGGGATGCAGGTGGTGTAATGTAATGTAATGGACAAGGTCCAGAGGACTTTGTAAGACCCACCGTTCTGCCAGATCCACCCAATTGTCAGAAGACTCATAGATTATGCTCATAAGACACTTCCCTGACTCATCTACGTGAACGATTTTGGATTCCTCGGGGCCGGAGGTTTGTTAAAGAAGTTTTGCAAAAATGTGAGACATGTAGGAGGTATACATCAAAGCCTATAGTGCCAATTGTTCCTGCTCTGCTTCCTGTCTATAGAATCAATCGTATGGCTGCGCTTGAAGTGACTGTAGCTGATCTATGAGGTCCTATCGACTTGAAAGGAGGTGAGAAAGCATGGATCGTGATTTTTTCGTGTGCGGTTTACCGCGCTGTTCACTCAGAATTAGTGACCTCTCTGTCTACCGAAGCCTTTAATCAAGCTATGCGGTGGGTTTTTTTTGCTAGAAGAGGGCGTAGTTCTATTATGTACACGGATAACGGAACTAATTTTTTGGGAACGTCCAGAGCTCTCGGCAATCTCAACTAGCAAGAAATTATAGCTGAACGTGCTATTCAAAAGATCAAATGGCATTTCAATCTCCAGCAGCGCCATGGTATGGAGGTTGGTGGGAAAGAATGATTTGCCTCATTAAACAACTTTTACGGGAAGTCTTAAAACGAGCTTGTGTAACGTACGAGGAAATGGTGACTTTGCTATGCGAATCTGAAAGCGTAGTCAAAGGACGTCCACTTACATGCCTTTATAATGATCCAATTGAGTTGAGGGCTATAAAACCTTTAGACTTTATACAAGACATAGAAGGAAGTGAAACTGTTGACTTGGACATTGTAGACGCTAAACATCTACGTAAAAGAATTCGTTACTTGCAGAACCTACGTTGTCAATTACGCCAACGATTCCAAAAGGAATATTTGGCAGAACTTATACAAAATCCAAAGTTACCTTCGAAAAGACATAACCTTTCACCTGGAGATGTTATTCTCGTTGGTTCAGACAACACGAAACGTTTAAACTGGCCTTCAGGACGTGCCATTGAGCTGTTTCAAGGCAAAGATAACATCGAACGAGTAGCCAAATTACGTGTGACCAATGGGGAAATCATTTGCCCAATTCAACGAATCCATCCCTATGAAATGAGTTCAACTGAAATCTCAAAGGCGTACCTGAAAATATTGAAAGTATTGCCGACATTACTGATAATGCTAACCGTCTGCACACTGTGTCGAATGAGCATTCTTCACGAGCTGATACACATCAGGAAGGACAATCGTATACTGTAAAGAAAACACGTTGTGGTAGAAGAATTGTTCCTGTGAAACGAATAGGGATGTATAATCCACGATTTTTTGAGTAACAAATATTTTTGCTATTGCTATTTTTAAATATCTATTCCAAATAACTGTTATTTCAATCACACTTTTAATTTCCAAAAAGTCTTATTAAGTACTAGCAATACTCGCACGGCGTTACCCGTGGAATCAGGACTTCAATAAAATGAAAAAAAAAAATCGCCCACAATGAGATGAAAAAGTTTTGAAAACAAAATCAAAACAAAAGATACAAATTATTACTTTTCCCGCTTATTTTTCTACGCGATAATGACATTTGACATCACAGAGTAAAAAATAAACCGATATTTTCGAAAAAAAATTTTAGGATTTAAAAGATTGATTCCTATAAACCAGGTAAAATGTTAAAGAATGAAAACAGAATGAAATTTTAAACGATTACAAATGGAACAATACGCCTCGAAAGATACAGACAAACATAATTTCTATAGTATTTAAATATATCCAAAAGGAATCAGAGAAGAGAAAAAAAAAATAAGAGAGAGATGAAATCTTCCACTTCTTGTTTAAACTTTGAAGTGGAAGATTATAAATAACTCCTTGAATTCATGTTTCATTTTTTCTAATCTTCTCCAACTAAAGATATCAGACATATGCTCAACTATCAAACACTATAAAAACAAACAAATTAAAGAATGATCTGTGGACGCGAAGCAAAGTGATTATGACGTCACGTGATTTCGACGAAAGGCATGTTCGTTAAATACGTCACGCTACCTTGATTACTAAGAATCATGTAGGAAATTTTGATGCACAAATTTTTTAACAGTTCAGAAAAATTAATTAAAATTCAACTAACTTTTCAATTTTAACCATTCTTGTTTTAAATCACAGAGAAACGTTATGTTTATTGCTTCAACAAATTTCAAATTGATAACAAAATTAGAACGGCGGATGCTAGAAATTGAAGTTCCAAATTAAGTTTTTTAGGATTAACTGAGTATTATTTTAAAAATTTCTCACAATTCAGTATATTATGTTAGAAATTCAAAACTAACTTTATGAGAACGGAAATCGATTGCTCTTTCCGATGGTATAACTATTTTTTTCGTACAATTATCTGAAGCCATGCTATTGAGAGATTAGTGCGAAAAATCATCCAAAACAACACAAAATATTAAATAAAAAATCTACATAAAATTTTAAAATTCCGGCTTCGAGGTGCACTGAGTCACCATTAAGACTACCTGTGTGCAAATTTCAAGGCTGTAAGTACGACAAATTCGTTTGGATATCGCACGCACACAAACATTGCCTTTTATAAGTATAGACTAGCAGTACGCGCAAGGCGTTGCCCGAGGAATCAGGACTACAACAAAATGAAAAAAAAACGCCCACAATGACATGACAAAGTTTTGAAAACAAAAGATACACATTATTAATTTTCCCGCTTATTTTTCTTCGCAATAATGACATTTCAACTGTAGAAAAACAATACAGAGTACGTTAATCCGAAACAATATTAAAAAATTGCAACGTGAAAATGATTATTATACAGAAAGCAAAATACGCGAAACAAATAAACACGTTAAGACACTGCCAAATATAATAATCGAATGCATTCAGTTGAAGGTTATGACGTATCCTGCGCTCTGCACCGTCAGCCAATGAAATTGCAACAATGGATGTTGGGAAGGCTTACCGAATGAAATTTTAAACGATTTCAAACGGAACAATACGACAAACATAATTTCTGTGGTATTTAAATATAGAATCAGAAGTAATATATAAACCAGAACCACCGACGACTTTGTGACCAGAAAAGGGATAAAACACAATATGTATTCGAAAGAACGGGATAAAAGCAGTACGTATTCGATCAAATACAACTAAAAATGAAATATCAAATCAGAACAAAAAGTATCAAAACAAATAATCTAAAATTTATCAAATAACTGATCCAGAAACACAGACGACTCTGTGACCAGAAAAGGGACAAAACGCAATACGTATCCGAAAGAACGGGAAAAAAGGCTTTACGTATTCGATCAAATACAACTCAAAATGAAATATCAAATTAAAACAAAAAGTATCAAAACATACACAATAGGCAATGATCTTAAATCACCAGATTGAAAATTAATTAACGGGGGAAAAAGTAATACGTATTGGATCAAATACAACTCGAAATGAAATAATCTAAAAATCTAGCAAATAACCAAACCAGAACCACAGACGACTCTGTGACCAGTAAGGGGACAAAACGCAATAAGTACCCGAAAAAGGATTACGTATTCGATCAAATACAACTGAAAATAAAATTATCAAATTAAAACAAAAAGTATCAAAACACACACAATAAGCAATAATCTTAAATACCCAGATTAAATATTAAAGAACGGGAAAAAAAGCAATACGTATTCCATCAAATACAACTCAAAATGAAATTATCAAATCAAAACAAATAATCTAATATCTAGAAAATAACTAAACCAGAACCACCCACGACTCTGTGACCAAAAAACGGACAATACGCAATCGTATCCGATCGAATAACAACTCGCGAAATATGAAAAGGAATCGCCAAAACATTAGTCACAGCAACTCAGTGGCGCCAAAAATCAACTGGTTATTCGTTAAAACGCATTAATATTCCAGTTAGTATGAAGCAATACAATATTCTGATTTCCTGTCCGGATAAAAAAAATCTACGGAACTCTATCCCTGGCCCCCCCCCCCTTCATTGCTATTCTTAGAACATCGGATTGTAGAAATGTATGCTGGGAACTGAAATTAACCTTGAGTTGAAAGTCCCGATTCGGATCTGCGATAGAAAATGTTTGAATTGATCAATAAAAAAATTCATAGAAAATCAGAGAAAAAAGATATTTTAACCGTTTTTGTTTTAAAACAGGGATAAATATTCTAATTATTATCTAAAGAAAATTGAAAATGATAGCGTTATTAGAACGTCTGATGCAGCAAATTTAAAAACAAAAATAAAATTTCGATGGCAAAACTGACTATTTTTTAAAAATTTCTCAAAATTCAGTAAATTGTGTTTGAAGCTCAAAACAAATTTCATTAGAAAGAAAATTGTTTGTTCTATCCGATGGTGTATTGATTGTTTTTCAACTATCATTAGAAAAGATACTACAGCCTTAAACGTGCCGAAAATGACCCAAAACAACACAAAACATTGAATAAAAAAATTTCTAGAATAAATTTTAAAATTCAGGCTTCGAGGGGCATTGAGTCACCATTACTACTACCTGTGTGCCAAATTTCATGGCTATAAGTGCGATAGATTCGTCTGGACATCGCGCACGCACACACACACACACACACAAACATTGCCTTTTATAAGTATAGATAAGTAAAGTGTTCTAAAAAATTCGAATAAAAAATTGTTATTACTTTCTATTAAGTTTTAATGTTTAGTTCTTTGTGTTGTCAACAGGATGGCGCCAGCAAAAATTCTTGTAGAAAGAAATGTTGGAACTTAAGTTCAAGTGGCACAATCAATAGTAATCAATTACAGAAGTCAACCTACGACGTCGCAGTAGCAGTTTTCGGTGCGATCACAGTATGGGATCTTTACCGCAACTATTCTTTTTTCAAACAATTACCACGATTCTGTCAATCAAAGAGAAAAACGAATACTTGCTCCTTTCACTTCCCGACGAAGCATCGAATTACAAAAGCGACGTTATCATTCGAGAACGCATATGACGACAGGAGGTGTAGTTCACAGAAAGACGTCTTAAACCGCGATGGGAACGGAAGTGCGAAATGTGATATAATATCAGACGGGGTAGACCCAGAAAGCATTTACACTTGCAACAAGTTTGATTTTTCTTGATATTAGCTTGTCATGACAAACTTGATGTGGCAACTTTGCAGCAAACTTCCAGCAAAGTAAGAAAGCATAATCGACCAACCCACTTGCAAAAAAAGTTTGCTGTGAGGTTGTTATGACAAGCTTCACAACACGATTGCAAAACAAGTTTGCTGCAAAGATGATACACACTTACACATAATCTTTTCTCTCTGTTTTAAAAAACATCCAATTTTTAATAGCATCTCCTAGACCGTCCTTCTTTTTTATAATTCAATAAATCAATGATAATTTGTAAAAAAACTAACTTTTTTATTAAAAAAATTTTAAAAAATCTCCATCTTTTTACTAAATGTAGAACTCGTACTTTAAAGAAAACTATATCGCCATTTTCTTAATATTGAAATTTTAACGTTCGACAGCAAAATTAATAACTAAAAAACAGTCGATGTTTGTTGAAAAATAATAACTTACATATTTTCTCCCATTTTAAAAGTAATTACTTTTGAACCCTAATTTCATAATTTATTCTACTAGCAAAACGTAGTTATTAGCGAAAATCGCTCTCTCTTTGACTTCAAATCATACTCACAACTCAAAATTTAAAAAATTAATGAAATCAAGAAAACAATTTATAACAAATCGTATAGATGAACGATCTATTAGCGCAGTCTATCCTCTCCTCTCAGAGTCTAGATGGCTCAGTGGTTAGGGCGACAGGTTTAGGACGCGGTATGTTGTGGGTGCGAATCTGAGGTTGTCTTCGTACCCTGGTGTTGCTATAGTTTGCAATGAGTTTGACGCGTGGTGACTAACTTGTTTCAAGCTTGCACTCTTGCCGTGTCAACCTTGCAGCAAGCTTGCAGATTTGAAGAGCAAGATTGCTCTAGGGAGTGACCTACGCAGTGAAGCGTGACCTGCTTATCTGAAAGAATTAATCTGCTTATCTACCAGAATAGACCCCCTTAGAAATGTATTTTTTTCATTACTTTATCATTCCTAACACGTTATTTACAAAAGCGAATCAAATGAAATGAAATCAGTATCCTCTAGTAGCTAGAGTGCGCCTGCGCAGTAGCTGTAACTCTTTCCGCTCTTTCTGTTGCTAGTTGGAAATAGAATGCGAACAACAATATTTGAAATTGGAACGTGATGGCGTGTCGTCCATCGGCGATGTTACCAATATAAAAGGAAGTGAGTATTTTTGATTGCATTTTATTATTATCCTGAAAGGTTAAAATTGGAAAATATAATGATCCTTTGTAACATATTTATAGAAATGTTTATCCACTAATGTTTTCTTGCCCAAATTTTGGCAAATTAGTTTTGAAAAGTGTTCTACGAGTAACTTTTAAATATTATGACTGAGGAAAACATTTTTGAGCAATAATTAAATAGAAACATAAGACCATTATATTATTGGGTAATGTTATTTTCCCTTGGGTTAATTAAATAGAAACGGACACCATTATATTATTATGTTATTCTCCTTTTTTTTCTGTTTACTTTTGTTTTTTTCTCTTTTATTCATCTGATTACCAACCTCAATGACTATTGTGCATTTCCCTTTACTTTTAGAGAATTTTTGTTAACTTCGAAGAAAAAAAATGTTGTTATAATAATCATTTTCTATTTTAAAAAATTGGCACTTTGGTATTGAATCAACAATTACATATAAATGCTAGTAAACATAAGTACCTTTTATTAACTGTGTTATTATAAGCATTTAAAGATCATAAAAAGAGTTCTTGTATGCTTGGTAACTTTAGAAACCAATATATATATATTTTTTTGGTATTTAGTGTTGGTTTACATCATCATTATTTGTAAGTATTTGCATCTGCATTAATTAGCAATGCATTCTCTGCTCTTAAATTCTTCAGTAGTATATTGCAGTGCTTCTCAAAATACCGTAATTATATATATATTTAAATATTCATTTGCATGGTAGACTTTTTAATGATTCTTTCTGTCTAATAATTATTTTAATTCTTCCATATAAATTTTTTTTCTCATTTTGTATTTATATTTCTTTTTTTTTCCCTTCACATTTTAAAATCAAAGGACATTGTTGAATGATTTCTCATACCATTTTACTATAAATATAAGACTAATTGTGTGGAATATAATTTTGTGACATATTTTATTAGATTGGATAGTTTCTTATATCAGTGGCTGGTGTAAATAAGATATTGCTTTATGAATTATATTTGATGATAATAAATCCTCTCAATGGATAGGAATTAAAAACACCATAATTATAGATGTTATATTTGGTTAAAATTTACTCTACGGTGCCCACTTACTTCGTTCCTGTTAGGATCGCCAACTCTTTGCTGCCAAGAATGGAGATGAGAGAACATTTGTTTTGGTTGCACAATCATGATTTTAACGAGTGAGATGTACGCATGCATGGAAATTTATCTTTGCATCGGTGTTTTGCTCATGGTGCGATATTACGATTAGTTTTGATTGGTTTGTTCCGTTGATCTGTTTCATGTGATTGGTCGATTCAATCGAATTTGATTAAAAAATCGTTTGGGAATTCTTCTGTATGATTTTTGTCTGATTTTATCATTTTGTTTGTATTTTGTGCGCTTTGTACAGCTATTGTTGATTATGGCTCCGAATTGTGGGAAGATTGGTTCCCTTTCGACCTACCATCAGCTTCAAACAGCGGAAGCCCAATTTAAAATAGGTATTTGAAGTTTTAACTACACTTTTCTCGTTTTTGAACATTTTCATTCACTTTAGGTTCAGAACTGTGCATGTTATTCTGTGTTTTCACTTCTGAATGAATAAACAAAGCTAATAGTGTCCTGCTTTGCAGAAAGTGAAGCCGCTGATGTTTTTTTAAGTTAAAAAAATTGCCCGGTACACGCTTGAAATGCCGAAGGCTTTGCATGCTCAATCTCTCCTTTTCAAATGAAGCATGCGTAGTAGAGCAATGAAAAGTGCACTGTGCACCAAAAACAGTATTTGGCGACAACAAATAAAATTGCACCAAGAAAAATTGGCGAGAAGCAAGTGGGCACCGTAGAGTAAATGTTTACCTTATATTTCATTTTAATAGATAATTTTTTATAATTGATTTGATATTTAACTCTCCAAGTGGCCAAATATTTTGATAAAATGACTTTAAGCTCTCAGAAATTAGCTTCCTAAATGAATAAACAAACTTTTTGATGCATGAATGGAAATTTCGGATCTTGAGAATAATTTTCCTGAGGAATTTTCAGAAACTATACAAATAACTATTTGTTTTTCACGTTGTCATAAAAGGCGGGAAAATGTCAGCTTCATCACTTGGAGGGTTAAAATATTTTTATTAAACCAAATTCTTTAAAATTTTGATGCTGATTTATTTCAAAATATTTTTAAAGTGACTTATTTTATTACCTTCTGACTAGATTGCAAAATGGCTTCTAAAGGTAATCTTAATGTACACGTGACGTTCGGTACCTCGACGTGCATCCTCATTTCATCCCGAAAAGACTTCTTGAAAAAAATATCTGAAAAGTTCAACTTGGATGAAGATGAAATAGAGATCCTCGACATTAAAAATAAAAAATTTATAGGTATTGATGACCTTAAAGACTTCATTAAAGTAGAAATCAAGAAAAAGACTTCTTATGCCTTAAATGGCAGGAGGTAATGCAACATTTTAAATTTACTATTTCTCTTTTTTTTCAAAAAAATACAGCTGGTTTACAAAAGAATACCCTATCTTTGTGAGGTAATATCTTCACATTCAAGCAACTCGTGGACCATTCTGCGAATCATTATCAGGAGACATTGTTAAGTTTTATTTGCTCTAAAGAAATGTAATCTTAATATTTTTTAACGTAATTTAAAAGAAATTCACTGAAATCTGTGCTAAGTTGGTCTTTAATGGGTAAAGCTTAAATTTTCCTAATAAATTGCCTATTTATAAAGCTGACAAGGATCATTATGGAAATGTCCACTTTTTATTTTCTTCTTGCAGTTTTTCAAAGGTGTGTTCTCTCCTGCTTGCCCCAAGATAGTTTGAGAATATTCTGTTTATTATTGTGGTTAAATATATCTGTAAATTATTATGTGAGTGGAGGATTCAATATCTTTTGGTATTTTCATTTTTTTTTTTTTAATTTCCTATTTACTTCATCTAATTTTCTTTGATTTCTACAAAATGTGTACATTTTATTCAGTTATAGCTGCTTTTATTTGAAGAGTGACAGCATTCACTTCATTTTTATATTTATAAAAATAAATATATTATTGTTTGCCATATTAAAAGAAATGGTTTTAATATTGGCATTTGTCAAAATTTAATATGTTTGGTGAAAATTTGAAATGTCATGTACTGAAGATTAGCATTACTTTAATAGTTTTATTAAATAAAATGCTGCTTTCTAATCATGCTGTATGTATTTAATTTCAAAGTAATCTTTTTGAATTTTTTTTAAAAAAATATATGTTTAAATTTCTGAAAATTCTTTTTTCTTGGAACTTAAATAGTAGGCATTTTAATTAGTGTTCTTTTTTTATTTGATATCTGTACAATGATTGTGTTCCTTGATTGCTTACTTATTTCTGTAGAATTAATTTCATAAGTATGGCATTGAATCCATGAAGTACTATATTTTCTTTCATAACAAGATTCCCTAGTTAATATCCTTAAGACGACTTTAAATTAAAAAGATTTGCAGACCAGCGTTCAGTTTAAATTTTTATTATCCACATTATAATTACAGTTTTATGCTAATAAGTTATTTAAATATATATTTAAAAATATCTTTTATACTAGATTTCTATAGTTTTTTTTTTTCAATTCTTAATGTTTTCATTTTTAAACAATAATCCTAAAGTAACTTTTTGTATTTTATTGAAAGTAATTTCTAAATTTTGGTATACAATACAAATCGTTTCAGTTTCTGGCATTAAATTGCCAGATTCCTTTTAATAAAAAGAATTATCTTTTTGAACTTTATTATTCATTGAATAATGTTCAAAAAGTAATAGTTATCTATTTAATAGTAATAAATACCCCAAGTAGTGCTGCTAAGAAAATCCTACTTACATTTTTTTTATACAACATAATTGCTTGTATAAATATTAATGTATGCGAATTTTGTTTATAAATTTTAAATGATTGATTGCAAAACTTCTTAATTATC
Organism: Araneus ventricosus; assembly: GCA_013235015.1. Taxonomy (NCBI): domain Eukaryota; kingdom Metazoa; phylum Arthropoda; class Arachnida; order Araneae; family Araneidae; genus Araneus; species Araneus ventricosus. The sequence goes on from BGPR01010096.1 coordinate 12,648, forward strand.
AGCCAATCTTAAGAAAAATAACCATGAAAAAACAATAGATTGATTATCAAATACAATTAGTAATGATAAAAATGTAGTAGCAATGATTAAAAGTAAGCAAAATTATGGTATTTTATAAAATAATGACTGAAAAGTTGAAATGTGCAAATATTTATATGTAATGCTCGCTAAATATTTATGTGCACCCTTCTGCACTAAAAAGTATTTCTACCATTTTTTAAACTAAAACTGATTGAGGAATAATTGAATGAAATAATTGCTGTAATTGACACCAAAAAACATCAGCAGATAAATTCACAAAACTTTCAAAATTCATTTGACACTACTTATAATGCCCGATTCCATAATGAAGTGAAAAGAATAAATACAGGTCTGCAAAAAAAAAAAAAAAAAAGCCTTTTTGAAAATTGTTTTAGTTGTGATAACTGATTTTATATTATTTTCAGGGCTGATTTCAAAAATGAAATCCATTTTTTTCTATTGCATAAGGGTTTTTTTTTTTCACTAAACGATTTCATATATTAGGGGAAATAACTTGAATCAAAATATTCTGACATTGTTTTTATCATCTCATAAATAGATGTTTTACATTTATATCCCAACTCTGTCATGATTTAAATGATAAATGAGTTTATAAAAAAATACAACTTCTTATAACAAAGTTTTCTCTTTTTCTCAAAATTTCCTTGTTCACTTTTCTTCTGGCAAATTTGCCAGGGGTTGTCACATTTCATTGTCCCGCAGTGGTTGGCTTTCATCTTGATATTCCACCCTCCTTTTGATATTGTCTTTCTAATCAATTCCTTTGTGTCTTGGTGAAATTTCTCCTGATTTCATATAAGTTACCAGGGAAATAGTCCTGGTGTGAATGGAGAAAATGAACTTCTTAGTTCATATTGCATCCTAATTTCTTGAAATTTGCTAACAATTCTTCTACAATAGATTTTTAATTTAGGTCTCTTTGGTTTCCAAAAATGTTAGTTACTGCTAGTTTCAAAGATTTCTAAACTTTCCTCTCATTTGTTTCCATTTTTGAGCTCAAAATATTCATTCGTCATTAGTTTTCTAATATCAGGTTGTAAAAATACCCCTTCCTTCAACTTTGATTCAGAAAAACCCAGGAACTGTTCACAGAGGTGTTAGAAACATTCTTCATCTTTTCATGGTAATGCTTGAACAAATTGTTTAATAAGGTCCAATTTTAAATGAGGCTGTATTTTCCAATATATCTGGAGGGGACGGACCAGTACACCAGTTCCATGAGGAACAGGGAATCTGTCAGATGTGATGTTAGAATAAAATATATTTTTCTTTAAATTGAAACTTTTCACATAGCATGTACAAAAATAGCAATCATTAGTATGATTTTTAGATTGTCTGAACCATTTGGAATACCAAACCAAAAAGGTTGTTTTTGACCTTCAAACCATTGCCCTAATTCTTATGCACAAACAGAAAAAACTTTGTGGGGGACCAAGGCTTCATTTATTTTTCATTTTCATGTCAAAATTAGCAAAGTGCACTTTTTCTACAAATCTTAAATGTTTTTTTTTTTTTTTTTTTTTACTGTACAGTTACCACAGATATAATAGAAACAATCTGGTGAATTAACACTTCGTCACATTTCTTTTAACCACAATGCTAACAAAAGGTAAAAAGGTCTACTCAAAGCTCACAATTATATACAAATATATGAAACTGAACTAAGAAAAACGGTTGAAATCTACAAGTTGGAACACACTCTTAGTAAAACAGCGCCATCGCGCCAAGTCGCCAAAGCAAGATGGTAAACAAACGTGCATTGGTCACAGTTAAAAGTTAATTTTTTTTTCGAACCCATTGTTTTTGTGGTTTGTCGTTGGACTGTCTCCCGTTTTAAATGTAGAATTTCAACAGAACTACTAGCTTTCCTAGGTCATTAAATGTACGGAATCTGTTACTTTTGATTATTCTAATGAAGCAGGAAAAATAGCGCTCGCGATGCCTGCGGCATCTGAAGTGGGCACCGGACAAATTTTTTTAACTTAAAAAAACATCAGCGGCTTGGCTTTCAGCAAAGTGGGATCCTAGTAGCTTCGCTAGCTTAGTGAATGTACGGAATCAGCTTCTTTTAATTAGTCTAATGGAGCAGCAGAACATTTGCCCTTAGTAGCGTTCAAAACAAGTACAACTTCAAAAATTCCATGCAAACGATTTTTATTACAAGGCAAAGAAAAAATCTCAATTATATGATTGGCAAAATATATAATCACTAAATAAACCCAAGTTCTATTTGTCATTTATTTACTAATTGAAATCATACTAATTAAAATACATTTTATTATTTAATTAAAATATTTTAAGTTATTTAAAAATTCGCGTAGTATGTAAACAACTCAAATCACGCAAAACGCTTGACGTAAGCAATCTAGCCGATGGGTTGCCAATGGAACTAATCTGCTAGATTCCTCAGGTAACCATATTGGCGATGAAACCGGTGTGTTCCAACTTGTAGATACCAACCGGAAAAACATTAATGGGGGGGGGGATTCTAATAATAAAGATGGAGGGCAGGAGAGACATGACCAACAGGCTAGTGATCCGATGTTAATTATTTTCTCTGGCTCTACTGTTGTGTTTAACAGATTCACAACTACCCAGTTTTGATTAGTTTAGTATTTTAATGTATAAATATGATTAGTTGTACATTAATGTACTGAATAATTTAATATTATGTCAGATTTGCTCAACTCCAAGGAGTATTTTTGGGGATTCTTGAAATAGATTTGTATATGCTATGTCTGTATAATGCTATGCATATTTGTAATTTACCTTTTTATATATATATTTATATAATTACAGCCATTCACTTGTTCCACATGTTTCAAAAGAACCAGACAGAAAAGAATTAGTCCAAAAGCTCTTAGACAATCGAGTTTTAACTGGGAAGGAGAGGGCCTTTTTAGTCGACTTGTTGGAAGATTCTTATCATCCGTAAGTCACATAATGGTTGACATTTTTCATTTATAAAAACATTTTTTTTATTAAAAATGATCCATTTTTAGAAAAAGAACTGAAATTGTGAATAATTTGATATTCTAAACTGTGAATCCAATTTGTGTTTCTGATTAATTTTGCTGTTCAAATTTTTTATTACTTATTTATATGTCATCAATTTATTGACTTATCTATTTATAAAATATTGACTTTTCACTGCAGAACAAACCTAAATAAAGAGTGTTAGGAATTTTAAACTTCAGCATTCAAATTTTTTGAACTCGGATCTATGATAGTTTGTTTTTTGCTACTTCAAATCAATATGGCTTTGCAGCATTAAATACTTTTTAAAACTTATACAAATTAGGTCTATTATTAGTATATATACAAATTAGGTCTTGCTATAAATAAGAAATGTTAAAACTCAGCAATTGCTCATTCTCACTTGCTTCTTGCTAGGATGAGACTTGACATTCGTTATTAGGTTATATGCTATTTTTTAGGTAATATGCTAATTCTAAATTTTTGTTAGGCTTTGAAGAAATTTTCTAAATGATGCAAATTTTAATTATTATTATTAAATATTTCTTGTTTTATCTTTAGTCAAACTGACTCTAAGATATCACCAAATTGTTAGTTTTTATATATAACTGCCTGATTGGCCAAACGTCATATTTTCACATCAAACTCACAATATTTAACATCTAAGATATTACACCATGAATCTCCCCCTTTTTCATCCTCAAATTGGAAAGTTATTACTCTAATTCTGTAATTTTTATTGCTGAGTTTTTTTTACATCTTGAAAGCTACAGTTAGCTAAAACATTATTTCTTAAATTTATTTAAAAATATCTATAGAAAGAGCATAACCTATTTCTTTCTTTTTTAAATGGTATTTCTTTTGTGTGTGTATTTAGGAAAAATGTTCATAATTTTTTAAACAAAAAACTTCTAATTGCATTTTAAATATTTTTAGCCCTTTGAAACGAAGAAAGGAGGACGATTCTGTCCGTCCCGAAATGAAAAATCGTAAAGTGCAAGTTGATGCAGCAAATCTGATTGCTACTAAAACAGCCTATACTCAAACAGGTAAATTTTAAAACTTTTGGTAATGAAATTAAATGCAGTGAAACCTGTGTATAATGATACTGTTTTGTCCCAATGCAATTCCTATTTACTCCATGTATTTTGAGCCTGTCTACAGTGATAATCACTTTTTAGACTCCCCTGTCTATAACAATAATTTTACCTCTTTAGAAAGCTGGTGCAGTATAATCCCAATTTTTTTTTTTTTTTTTTTCCCCTTGCAAAACAACACTATGGTCAAGAATGTCAGATAACTGGGTAATCAGGAGAAGGGGGCTAGAAACCGGTCCAGGAAGTTTGTGGCAACTTCAGTAATCCCTAGAAAGAGAAAAGGAGAATTGTCATTCCCACCCCTGCAGGGATTCATCTTCAGATTCCCTTTGACCCTACCCCCGAGCGGGTGTAGATTTTGATCCGGCTCTAAGCCATGTGATTTCTACTTGTATCTATGTAATAATCTCACTTAATTTTATTTCAAATTCTAATATTATATATTTTAAAGTCTTAATGTATTCCAAAATCATTTTTCTTAAACTCCGGTTTCATTCTATTTCCCGCTCTGGAGGTATATTAAATCTCTCGTTTTGGCATATTTATTACTAAAAGAATATTTTAATCGTTTCCACACGCTCACAACTCGCGAAATCAGCAACTTATTGTAGCCACGCATTTTCCCTAAAACACTTACGTAATTTATTAAAAATACCCAATATTCCCTTCACTTTGATCACATGTCTATCTGTTAAATCCCTACCTGAGAAAAAGCAGGGATCTTCTGTTCTCTTTTGGCTTGAAACCTTATACTAAGATGTACGTACATTCCGTCACTCTCCGATAATAAAAATGAAATTTGGAATTCAACTCGGCCTGTGTTTTTTGTTTCATGATTACAATTACGAATGCATTTCATATATATATATGTCGTAGTGGTGTTGTGCGTGTCAATAAAAACATAAAAGACAAATTGGATTGGATGTGGACATATAAACCTCGCACATGAGAAACCATTACAAGGCTACCAATTGGAATGTGCACAGATGTTTGTTGCCTCTGACTCATGGTGGGCACTAACCTGTTCATTTGCATTTAGCATTTCAAAGTGACCACTTGTTCCTTGAAATTCACTTTTGATGAGTTAACACCTTGAATCTAGGATGGCGCGAGTTCGAACATTGGCATTTGAAGAAAAACTACAAATTATTTCAGAAATCGATCAAGAACTAAAGCAAGTCGATGCTGCTAAAAAACATAGAATCTTGAGTAAACGCTAGATACTTTTTTTGGAAAGAAAAAGAAGACATTGAAGTTGCTGTTGAAAAAAAGTAATTGGATAGCAAACGAAAAAAGATTTCAAGGTGTCGTAAATGAGAGCGTTGAAAGTTTTCAACCAAAATTTTCATTTTGAAGTTTTCAAAAAAAAAAAAGTTTAAATACAGTATACTCTCTATTATCCGTTCTCATTCCGGACTCACAACAAAATTTAAAGAGAAACATTTTCACGCTTATCATGCATGTAACATCGATGTTGATGTTCGATAGATTCATTCCGTGAAATTAGTGAGCCGTGATGGCGGAAGCTAAAAAATAGATTTTTTCTTTCTTCCTCCATGGTTCAATCCCTAATTTTCCAAGAAATGAATCATCCACTTCCTGCTAACTCATTCTCGTACGAACACGCTTCTCTCAGACACGTCATTCTTTAACTTCTTCGTCCTCTTTCATTTTCGCACGTATTACTTTTGTTTTTGTGTCTTGTTTATTGCCAGTTAGTAGTGTGAAATTTTTTACTGGTAAAAATGAGTGGTGTGAAATGAAAACGAAACGTTTTAAATGTTAAGCAAAAATTAGAAATCCTACAAAAACTTGATAATGGAGAATCAGCTAGTACTGATGCAGAAGATGTGCTAAATGAGGGAAATTCAATTTCTCATTCTGTTCCTCTGCAATCTGTGGAAACTTTGTTAGATTATACGGGACAAAAAGGATTTGATTACGGTGACGTTCCTGCAGTTCGTAAAATGTGTGTCTATATACAACAAGAGATGAACAAAGAGCAGAAGCAAAGACACATTACATATTTTTTTAAGCAGTAAATGTTAAAAGGAAAATTCCTAGTTTGATGTTTACAGCATGCAAATGTAAGTCATTTTTATATTTTTGTACTGATGTTGATTTTTTCTTTAATGAAAAGGAGTTTCCTGATTATCTGTGTTTTTTATTATCCGTGCAATCCCTCCCGGTGATTAACCCGGAAAATTGGGAGTGCACTGTATAAAATTTTATATCAGAATATAAAGTTTCTATTTCATATGTTTATTATGAAATACAATTTTATATAAGTGATTATTTGTAAGATGAATCAATAAGCGCAATAAAATATGTTAGTATATTAATGCATGCACACGGACATAAACATCTTGCTTGCTGGACTGCATTCACATAAACCCACCAGACGATTGTTGCAAGTTTATTTTGTATTGTTTTTTAGATTTGTGTATTTAAGTAAATATTTTTCTGGTCTTCGTTGTTCGCTCATCTTCAGTTTGAAAGATATTACATTCATTTTAATTCAGCTGAACATAGTTACGTATTTGTGAATCAACCATCATTTTATGAATATTGGGATGATCTTTTATTGTACAGCTGTATTGAAAGTGCTGTCTATTGTTTGTTTATTAACATTATTTATTGAAATTTTTTTCAAATTATTAATTTTTTGATTGAATTTAATATTTTATTTATTAAAATTACTTTTTATTTTCTATTATTTATTAAAACTGTTAAATATTAAAAATAAATCATTACTGCAATTTTTAATTTAAAATCCTCTTGGTGTATCAGTTTTAGTCCCAGTTTTTCTTAATTTGAATTTTTGGCTAAATCGTATTTTTGTTGTGGTCTCGCCAGCTTCATATTAGTCGAGTTCCACTGTATCTTTTTTTCATTTAATGAATAATGTGATATTTCCTCTCATATTTTTGTTTCTTCTTTCAGATGAATTAATACATTACAAACCTTCTCTCAATACTTCAATAGCAGCAAATGATATCATAACCCAAAGTAAAAGACTGGCTTCTGAAGATAAAATTGATGCTGCCGCAGCTAATAATCTAATGTCGAAAAGTTTTGACAAGCGGCGTAATTTCATATTAATAGAGCGTCCTTTTACATCATTTGTTAAAGAAAAATACCCGCTTTTATTTTCAAATGCAGAAGTAAGTATATATAAGTCCTTCCTGTATAACATTTTATTATGTTGTGGTCCCGCCAGCTTCATATTAGTCGAGTTCTATCAATGACAACATAATAGAATTTTATTATCTGGCATGTTTAATTCATTTTTATTGCATTTCTTTTTAAATAAGAATTTTCTTTTTACTTTCCTAATAGACTGATGAATTATTTTCTTTAGAAAGAAGTTTGATGCATTTGATAGATGAAAAAATGACAATATTCATGCATAAGCAATGTAAAATTTGTCCTTCCAGCCCTTCTCCCCAATTATAATGAAGGAAATCCTATCCTTTACCTGGAGCATTTTTCAAAAATTTGTAAATATTGTATGTTCTCGGATTCTGAAACCCTCCGTGCTTTTGTGCATGCACCATGTTATTTAGTTATTTTCACCAAAATAGGGGAAAAGTGAAAAAATGGAGGTGGAGACTGATATTTTACGTAGCATGACCTAACAAAGAACTCAAAGAAATGCGCTAATCTTGCTTGTTGCCTGTCGTCCCTTTCCGGTGTAAAATCGTTCACAAGTACCTAGTCTTGGAATATTGAAGCGATCAGCAATTCTTGTTTTTTGGTCATAAATACTGAATCGTTTGTTTTTCATTTAATTTGACAAGTTGCTTTACTTTTCCTAAACATTTATCCCTATCCCCCAGTTAAAAATTCATAAGGTCCTTGTGTATCTTAACAAATTTGCCTGCAGCGGCCAGGGTGGCTGGGTCAAATGCAGTCCTGCTGATTTATTGTAGAAAAGATACGGATGCTGCTTCAGTTGCTTTCATTTGACTGCAATTCAAAATTACAAGATTCATTACAAAATAGCTCTCATGTAACTTTAATAAGAGGTGTTAATCTAATTAATTTAAACTTGCTGTAATTCAAATTGCTATGTCCATCCTCTGGTGTAACTTCACTTTAAATCTGAAAAAATAAAAGCAAAAATCTGATTTAATTTAGTTTTATTGCATTAAATTAAATCAATTTTTTTAAAAATTATAATGCATTTCTGTTGAAAGTATAATATAAAAAACTACCATGGTCTCTCATTGTTATGTTCCTTTTTAGAAGCCATAAAAGAACTTTATCTTGTTTTTTTCCCAGGTTAAAAATGAAGTTGATAGAATTTTTTACGTTGGAAAATACTCAGAATTTCTTGGAAATATTGAAAAATATGCTCCACATATATTAAGTATAGCGAGAGATGATGATCCTCTTTTACTCGCTACCCGACATAAAATGGATGGATTTAAAACTCCTGCACAGAAGAAATGTAAGTTGTCACCAAATTATTTTCAGATAATGAAAGCTTGTTTTAAAGAAATTATATGAAAAATTACTAATTAATGTATTATGAATATATTATGCAATATAAAATCTTTCATTTAAACTTTGCCTACATATAAGGTGAGTTTTAAGTTACAGCCCTAAAATAATTATTGATGATCCAAAATGTGATTGCTATTCTTACTTGATTAATAATATATCAAGTCTTATTAAATTATGCTTCCTGGGGGTAGTTTTTATGAATTTTGGAGTTCTGAAAACCATACCTGCTTGTGAATATGTCAGATTTTTCAAGCATTGTTTTGCTAAGTCCAGAAATACTTGTATATAATTATTCAGTAGAAATAAGTAGAGGAAAACTATTATAATGGCAAAGGCTGACTAGTCTTTGAAGGTCAAGTTTACTGATCTTGGTACAGTATTTTCTTTGCATGTGATGCAAGCCTTATGAACAGATTTTACATTTATATATGAACCAGTATTTGATTTTGTCCTATAAAATACATTTTAAAATTACCTTTGATAATAAAGATAATACATTGTATATTAAAATAGAATCTGAACTCAAATAGTATATAAAATAGGCAAAACTTTTAAGTCGCATATAAAAATTATGAGATCGTGATTTAAGATAAGATTTGAGGTATATTTAAAGCTCTGAAAGATGAAAATTAATGCATAGAAATTTGAATAGTTGTTTTGTGGAGTAGGGAGGAAAAATATTTAATAAGAATATGTTTTGATTTCCGAGATTTCATAAATGTAAATTTCATTTTTTAAAATTATATTTTTAACATGTTGATTTTGTCTGGCATTAGATCGACATTAGAAGTTTCTATCTTAAAGAAACTGTAAAAGCTTAGCTAACTGGAATGCTCGGGAAACTCCGATTTCCGGATACCTGAAAAGTCCGGATAGTTGAGTGTGACGGGGAAAATGGGGCGGGGGCTAGATTGTAGCCTTTTTTTTAAAGATTTTTTTTGGCCAAATAATTTTAAAATTTAAATTAATTTAATTTAAAAAATTAATTAATTTAATTAAATTATTTTAAAATTATTTTAACATGTTGATTTGTCTGGCATTAAGATGTTAAGTTTCTATCTTAAAGAAACTGTCAAAGCTTAGCTAACTGGGATATACCGGAGAGCACTCAGATTTCCGGATACACAAAAGTCGGATAGGTTGGTTGTGAAAGCGGGGAAAATGGGCGGGGCTGGAGGGCTAGATGGTGTAGCAAATAATTTGTTTTTGTCATTTTGAAATGTGCATTAAATATAATTTTTAAGAATACTTCTGTATCTTCCATAACATTGTATTTACAAAACATATTATGAAGATTTTAATTTAACATTGATGATTTTAAAAAATATATATGATCTGTAGACGAATTTTTACCGTAAATATATAGATTGTAAAAATATAAACATATAAAAATAGGCGACGAAACTGAAAAATATTCTACTCAGAAAGCATAATAAAACTCTTAAGTGATCATAAACAAATCCCAGATTGAATGTCAAAACTAATTAAGAGATCGCAAGGGTTATTGTGCAATATGCGTGCCTCCAATTCTCCTGCACTTGATATTATGTAATCAAAATCAACACCTGCGGTATTTGGAGGGTATATAAGTGACGGAAAAGAAAGAGACTTACTGATCTGGAGTAACCCTGCCTGGCCTTTTTTTTTTTTTTTACAGATTCTCTCCCTTTACCTTTTTTTTGGTTGTCGATTTCGTTTTTAGGTCTTGTTTATCGGCAAAAGGTGAGGACTTTTTTTTTTTGGTTCTCACTTTTGATTTTGAACCTCCCCTCCCCATAAAGCAAGTCTGTGAACGCCACAGTACTTTAAATTGCATTTTTTTTCCTTCTACGCCCCTCCGTGCTGAGCGAACATTGCATCCCAGAAATAAATTGTCCGCTTGAATGGAACGGGGCGAACGCAAGCATGCTAAATTTTGGTGCGCATATGTAAAACTTTTAGAAAAACTCATTTTCTAATTTTTCCAGTTAGTTGAGCTTTCCGGATACTTGAATGCCGGATAATCGAGAGTTTACTGTACCCCAGTTTACAAAATTGAAATATTTTAACTCTCCATGTGACCAAGCAGGCTTTTCTTATGAATTTTCAAATTCTAAACTGTTATATTTTTTCAGGAATGCCTATATAAAATGCTTTGCACATTTCAAAGTTTTGATAACTTGTCAAAAACACAGTTTATCCCCTTAAAAAGGCTCATTTTTCACTGTGTGATTTACAGATTTTTTTCCGAACTCTGAGTACAAATTTTTAGTGATGATATAACTCACCCAGAACAATACAGTACATAGTTGTAACTCAAGTGGTAAAGTGTTAGAAAGTGTTTCGGAATTGGGAAAGTCCCATTATACCAAATTTCAAATTCAGTGGGATCAAGTAAAGAACACCTTCTACAATGACAATTAGGGGTGTAACGAAAATTCAGTAACTATTCGGTATTCTGCCAAATACATTCAGGATAATAATTTTTTTAAATGTACATTGAAATACACATTTAACAAAGAATATTGCAGAATTACATTTCAGTACACTTATTATCAAAAATCTTGTAACATTTACCCAATTTTAAGTTGCATAGATGCAGTGGCAATCCATTAGGGCTGCAGAGTTGCAGCACACCCTGAAATTATTTTTAAACTTGTATTTTTCGTTTTTAATCTTATTTGCTTACTTTTCCACTCTCAGAGTTCAATGACTTATGAAAATGCAAAAGAAAGTAATAAAAAATTGAAAAAAAGGCATAAAATGAATTCAAACGAAGAGAGATGCGTGTCTGAGCTGCAAAATAATCCGCCCCTCCAAAATCCATTCGCGGTGCAGAAAATCCGGAGTGAAAAAGCAACTCTTTCTTCCTTTAGCTTAGACGGGCTGTGGGCTGAAAGTCAGCACAGCTCTGGCTGGCATGGAGTGAACTGAATGAAAAAAAGATGCTCTTTTTAATGTATTTTTATTTTTTTCTCACTCTCACACAAGTTGCAATCTCATTGGCTGTTTATGAGTTTTGGTTTGTCTTGCGACAACAGATTCAAGCAAATAATACTATTCTGAAACTTTCAAATTTTTAGAGTATTTCAGTAAAAAATGTATTTAATATGTTTTGCTTGAAAATAAATTTTCTGTATATGAGTTATTTGATATTCATTTTTGAAAGAGTGTTATCGAGTGAACTGAGCATGGAGGGAAGTGTATATTTGGAGCTCCGATTAATTTTTTTTCTCCTTCGTTAGAGGAATCGTCACATCAATATTCGCTTCAGTTTGTGTTAGTAAAACTAATAGAAAACAAAGTAAATAACCAGCATATGACAATGCTGGTTATTTACTTCGTTTGAGAAGCAGGAAATTTCACATCTGGATTTGGAATTTAAAAAATTGGCCTACTTAGAGATAAAGTAGCTTTTAAAATTGTAATCTCTTGATAAACATTTTTTTGCAGCCCTCCTCGTTTCTGAGCTCGCGAGCTGCCACTACATTGATGTATGTAATAAAGTTATAATTTATCATTGCAATGCCTGGAATTATTATGCAAGAACAATAATCTTTCAGCATTTGCAAGAAGAAGTCTGTTTTGTTTGGTTTCATACAGATATATTGCCAACTAGCAAGTATCAAATATTAGGTCTACTCAGACCTTTTCCAAATATTTGGTCTGCCCGAATGCTGAACAGATATTCGACAGAATAAATTTGGGATAAAGTGTTTTTAAAAAATGTTGTTTTAAATATATTTAATAATGAATATTGGCAAATTGCATTCCTGTGCAACTTATTATAAAAAAAATGTAACATTTGTCCAATTTTAAGTTGCATAGTAGTGTATTTAAGAATGTTGCATATAATTTTTAGAAGTCTGTTCCATACATATTACTAGTTTCGGAAAGTAACGGTCACTATATAATGCTTGCAGGTGATGAAAGATATTTTCTTGCTAAATTTGTGAGCCTTGGAAATTTTCCCACATTTTTTCCCCCCACCAATTACGTGACACTTCATCCAGCCTATTTGAAGTTCCTTATCAAAATAGGAATTTACTTCTAGCAATTTTGCTTTATCCATTCAGTTCTCTTTTGTGTTTGTCATTGTCATGTTCTGCAATTATGACTCTTTTATTTCTTTGAAGCAATCCAAAAATGAAAGTTTCTTATTACTGAAATTTAGATATTTAAAATATTACAAATATACATGAAGGTATTAACATTTTTTAAATATACAAATAATAAAAATTCAATTTTATTTAATCGTAATTTTTTTTTCTTTTAAAAATTCAAAAATATTTCATTTACATTATATTTCATTTTCATAAAAGTGAAATGTTTTTAAAAATTTTGTATTTGGCCGAATATTCGATTATTCAGCCTAATCACTATTTTTTAATTCCTAATGACAATCGCATCAGTTCTGATGAGAATCAAGTTGCCAGTATTTCTGTAGGAGAAAATGCCTTGTATTTTCTCCCGTGTGCAGCGAATACTACATTCACACTATGAAACCTGCATCAATGTTTGTGGCTGCAGTTTAAATAGTTTCTGTAATGTGTTTAAAAAACTCTTTCTTAAGAAAATCATTAAGATTTCTGTTTTGGTTCTTGAGTTTCATCATTACAGGACACAGCAATAGCTGCCTGTAGTGTATCTTCCCTTGAGTAGAAATCATGCATTATCGGTTGATTTGTGCTAATATAGATGTGTTCTATCACACTCATTGAAGTTACTACCAATAGGGTTTTAAAACACCCTATCGCAAAGAATCACCCTGACCCTCCGTCTTAGACATCCCTGGTTTACAATGAAGACCAGTCGCTGATGACAATAACACCGGTTCTGTGGCCAATACAATATTACCCCCATTACAAGCATCTCATGCTCCGCGCCCCCCCCCCCCCTTCATACAGGGTGTTCAAAAAGGTTTTGACAAAATTAGAAGGTGATCGTACACATCAATACTGCCAAAAAATGCAGTGAAACATGGGGTCGCAAATGTCGTTGAAAGGCTGAAATACATCTCCAAGCGTCACAGGAAAGAAGTAAAGAAATCATTACTGAAAACTTTTATTGAACAAAATAGGTAGTAACACAGAAAAAATAAAAATTGTTACAATAGCTTTTCTAAGTAATGTCCATGGAAGTCATTACATAGGGTACAATGATGTACGTGGAAACAACTCCATGCTATCAGATCTTCTAGTGATATTATGTGACCTCTGAAGAAGACGAGGGATTAAGGTCTGACGAGACTGCTAGTTCCATCACACTTTGCAGACACATTTTCATGATTTTGAAGATTTTTTCTCTCTGTGCCACCCCATGTTCTATTTCATTTTTTTCCATCTTAATGTATACTATCACCCCTCTAATTTTCTCAAAACTTTTTTTGGCCATCCTGTGTATCTGACAATGCTGAATATTGGAGATATACTAGAATTTTGAATGATACTCACTGTGTGTATTGATGTTACTTTTGTTTTTAAAAGCAAGTCATCTTAAGCTTGACACAGTTGCGTAATCTGGAAATTTATTTAAAGAAATAGTTGAGAAGTGTAAGAGAAATGGGTGTTTACAAACCATCACAAGGTTATGCAATTAAAAGCTGTCAACATTTAAAAATACTTATAAGTTTACTTTGGGCAGTGGCAAAATTGTTCAAATGTTGTAGTAGCTGTATCTGCAGGCTTGGAAGCTGTTGAAATTTTCATTGCTTTTTAATATCTTTGCAAAAAGATAAAGGTAAAATGATTGCACAAATTGATCTGTTTATTATGTCTAAAAATAATGCAGTACTCAAAAGATAATTCATTTTCAGTCATTGTCAATGAGAAACAGATAGCTTGTTTAATGTTTTTTGTTAAAGATATTTAAAACGTTGTGAAATCATTTGGATTTAGCCTTCACTCTTAAGGCTGTCTTCGCGAAAAAATGAAGCGAAGGGCTCCACCGAACCCATCTTTTGGGGTAGAAAAAATTTGCTGATGATTACAAAATTTCATATGATTGTTACAGAAATATTATTCTACAATTAGTTGAAAGCCGTTTCTGTATAAAAATTATACGAAGGTCCAAATAAATACGCAAAGATGGATACAATTAATAATTACGAATGTATATTTCTTTTAGGAAAAAAACGTTTAACTACTTTGAAACTCTGTGGAGACATACAAAGTACTTTTTACCCCAATATATTGCAGTATTTTGTTTGCATTGATACTTCATTATAATTATAAACCGAATAAATATATTGAAATCATTAAAATACTCTTTTTGTTCGCTAGAGGGCACTGCATCTGATTCAGTCGAATCAGCGAAGAAGTGAAATTTTCAGGTTTGGCGGTTTTTTCACTTGACGGTTTGATACCTACTAGATTTCCCTTCGCCAATTTAAAATATAGAAACCCTGTTTAACCACATGGGGTCAACGCTGAAAAGGGACTTGCTTTTTTCTGGGATGTGTATGCTTGAGAGTAATTGATCCTGGTTTCATTGTTGTGAAAAAAGGCTTCTGTTTGTATTTACGTGGGTCTCCACACCACACCTCAGCCACAACCGTCGGTTGTGTCTCAGCGCGATTTTATTGGCTATTATTGAAACAATATTTGTTAGATAATTTGATATATTCCGAAATGTAATTAATAACTCGTACGCAGTTATACAATTAAGAGCTAAGGTAATTTTAGTTTTCCCTGTTGATGTGACTTTCAAATAAAAACTAAGTTAGTTCCAATCAGTTGCACTCTCATATAATGCAACAATTCATTTTAGAAAAATGTAGTATCATAATTTCTTCTATTATTATTCAGGATGTTAACAATTTTATTACTTTTTATTCAAATTCAACGAATATTACATACAAAATTATTACTTAGGTCGTTAAAAATTGTGATAGACTCTCAATCGTCAAAATTAAGCGTACTCAAATAGTTTTTCCTATTTAAGAAATATTATTTTGACAATAGGATACTTATTGGAGTTATACATTTTTTGAACTTCAACCCGAGATAGGAGGAGCGATGACGTGCCGCGTATGTGTACTCATATGGAATCAAAATTTGATTAAATTAATCAATTGACAAATTAATTTTGAAAACATCAAAACATTGTACTGTCATCGATAGTACAAAATTTTAAATCTCTTAATTCAGTCATAGGTTAAAAGGACGAAGCTGGTACGGTTAGTACATCTGAAATAGGAATGGAAGTTCTTTGTCATCTGCATCTGTGAGGAGAAAAATGCAATATAGTCCATAATATAACTTCGAAACTCCTTGAATCCTCGTTCATCCAGAAATTCAGTTTGACTCTTATTGTATTAACTGTTTTATTAGTTTAGTTTATTTAATATATTTGCGTTCCATTTTGAAACAACAGGAGGGCCACATCGGGACGCTTCTGAACCGTGGTCAGATGACGAGGACGATACCTGGGCCGATACCTTCCTCTCCGAACTTCAGCACCACATCAATGATAGGACGTTTGACCATCGATTCGTTCGTTGACCAGATTACACTAGGTTCACATATATTGCGGTTCTTAGATGGAATCAGGTTTCGAATCTGGTACCATCCGGCCCAGACGCCGAGCCTCTACCACCAGGCCACCTCGGGTTCTGTTTTTTTTAAAGGAAGTAACAAAAAAATTTACAAAGTAGCTTTAAAAAAATTAACTTTAAAATGTTTCTTTATCCCAACTTTTCTAACATATGAAATATTGACACTCAAATATTATAAATGCAGATTAATCTATCGAAAATAAATCACAAAGAAAACATGTTGCTCATGTTTTTTGCACGTATCCTGATTTTTTATCAAGATTTTTGATTACTTACTTTGTTCTTTGCTTTTTTTAAATTTAGATCTATTTGTATCTTTTACCTTGAGTTGTTTCATTTTTGCAAAGATGGAATTTTTTAAATGCATTTTTCATTCACTCACTGGCGTGCTAAAGTTTTAAAATTTTGCACACTTATGTGCTCTCGATGACACTGCATCGTTTTAATATTTTCAGGACTTAAATATCACTTAACTGATTAATTTAATTACATTTTTTCCATACGAATGACGCCACGCGGTGGAAAATTCCAGAAAATATTGATTTCAAGATTGCA
>BGPR01010096.1:39360-54113 GCA_013235015.1 Araneus ventricosus
TTTATTACTGTTTTATGTTTCTCTGCTGTTATTGATCATGAATATTTGTTGCATCAAAAATGCAACTGATTTTTTTCAAAGAAAAACTTTTCTTATTCTTCTCAACTCTATTAGAGTACGAAAATTGTATGAAGATATTTAATTTGTGCTTAAGCCAAGTATAAATATTTAAACCTTATATTGTTTTCACCAGTGCAGAGCATACTTATATTCAAAATCTGAAATAAAAATTCATTATAAAGCTTGCTGTAAGAGATAATTAACCCCGCAGAGATTTTTCACTATTACCATTGAATTTTTCCATAAATCTTTGCATATATTTCACTTGTTTTGTAGAACTTTTCACAAAGATAGTTACCTTTATTTTCTGTATGTTAATTTTTGACCCTCCAAGTGACTAGATATTTTGCTTTAAGCTCTGATAAATGAGCTGTTAGCTTGAATAAACTGTACTTTTTGATACTACTGTCATCGAAACATGAATCTTAGGAATATTTTACTTGGAGAACTTTAAGAAAATACTCAAATATGAAATATTTGCTTTTGAGTGGACATGAACGACAGAAAAGATCAGTTTGGACAGTTGAAGGGTTAAAAGAAATTTCTTCTTGTGCCGATAATTGAATGGCCTCATAATTTTTACCTCATCACTTTGTAAACGCACCATTTCTAAAAACTTGTTATTTATAAACTTTTTATCTACATAGATTTTATTGTTATTTAATATTTTTTCAATTGTCTGAAAAGTCGGCAATTCAGATAGGCTTTTAATGAAACGACAGAAGAATACTGTAAATGGTCTGTGATTGTCCTTGTTATTTATTGTACTTCACCAGTGCACAGTTGTATAGGTATGAAAATTTAAATGCTTTTGTTACTATGAAATGACTTATTGTATTTCGAAATATAGTATTCTGGACTAAAGGTATAGAAAAGTAATAACTATGCTCAGAGAACTATGTAGGATTATATATAAATTTTGGTTGCATGTAAAGAGAACTCCTCCCGGAACAGTAATAATTAATACTCAAAAAACTACTGAGTATTTGCTCTAAATTTTAGTAGTTGCATGAAAGAGTACAAATCTAAGTTTCTCTGCAAGTTAATAAAGGTCAGTGTGTGCACCATTAGTCACTCTACAAGTATCCAAAAACTAATCAATCATTCTCTGTGTTGGAAACCAAATTTGCAAAAAAGTTTTTTGCCACTGTACCATGGGTTTGGCTAAAAGTGGATCCACATTCAACTCGGCTCATAGTTAATATACTACTGATTTAAATTTATCTAGCTGAAGCACCCTTTTAACCATGTATTGTAATATCACACATGCTGACAGCAGTAAAAGCTGGTGCAAAGTAGCCTGGTGCTTTTAGGCAAAGAAAAAATTGTGCACTTTTCAATATGTACTTACATATTCACATGTACAGTGAAACCTCTACGAACGGCCACCCCTCTTAACGGCCAATTTTTCGTGGCACGGATTTTTCGGCCCATAGACGTAATGTTAAAATAACCCCTAGCGACGGCCGCCAAATTGGTTTGCCCATCCCATTTAACAAAAATATCGGTTAGAGATTTACTATTTAAACTGAAAAACGAACTTGAAAAAATGGTTTTTTTTCCCGAGAAGGGTAAAAACTTAAAACAGTCACAAATTGTATCCTTTTTTTCAAAAAATGTAAAAAATTATTAAATAAAGTACTATTTTCTCTTTAGATAAGTTTCAAACTTCATTTTAAATAAGAAATATGTGTCAGAGTTGTTTTATATTATGTATTATAGCAATTATCTTGTAATTGTAAGGAAAACCCATCAGAGCGGCCACCCCCTCTGAGTGGCCAATTTTTCTCGGAACGGATGGGTGGCCGCTCAGAGAGGTTTCACTGTATAACAAAGCTAAATATAAACAAATGCCATGCATTTTTTTAATTAACAAAACAGTATTTTAAATTGCTCCAAAAAGCAAGGACAAAAATATTCAATAAATTTCATTAACTCGTATTTTAAACTTCAATAATTCATCAACATACTTAATATGTTTATACTTAAAGACATATTGCAATTTATTATGAGGGGCAGAAGTCGCACAACCGTAAAGCGGTTTTGTCTGGTTGATTGGTCTGCCCTATTGTTGCGACACCCTGCCTAATTCTAAAACTGGCCTTGACTGCCGTGATAAGCAGCCGAGGTCAGCTTTTGACAGTGTGATATTGGAAAAATTAGATATAAAACTTGAACAATCCCTTGTTTACAATGCAGCATTATCATAACTGATTGTGTGATTCACTATTATAAACTATTACTTTCAGATACCTTTAACTGAAAGAGTGATAAGAAAAAATACTTCCCCAAACTGTTTATTATCGTCTCTTGTCTTAAATATTTGTTCAAAATGTTGAGCGTCTTCCCAATTTTTTTGTGTTAGAAAAACCTTTGATCTGCTTCACCTTTATTATTTTGATTAATTTTCTGTGAAAATGTATTTTATTTTGTGTTCAAAACTGTATTTTTATTGTATTCTAATTGAACTGGTTTTATGATATTTATTTCAAATTTCTCATTTATTTTTATGTGTTCATCCAGACATTTTCATTAGACCACATATTCAGGAACCTTCAATTCCTTTTAAATATTTCTTTCTTGTGATATTTGAATATGATTGATGTCCAGTAGTACTAATTTAATTTTTTCTTGTATGAAATTGGAATTTGTTGTGAAATTCTTCATCTTCATGCTCGATTGTACTGTGAATTTGAAAAATGAATGCTTGTTTCTTTATATTTAAACGCGTTGTTAAAATTAAAGTTTTTGTTACTTGTTAATGACTAATTTTTCTTGTATTTTAACTACCTGTCTCAACAATTTTGCATACTTTTTTTTTATGTCTATTAATATTTCTGTTTTCATCATTTTTTTTTTCATTGATTTAACCCTCTGAGCAGTTAGCTATTTTGATGTACTAGCTTTAAAGTCTTACAAATTTGCTTTCAATGTGAATAATTGAACCTTTATTGCATTTAATAAAATGTCTGAAATCTTAAGAATATTTTATCCATGTTAGTTTAAGAAATTATACATACGAACATGAATATCTGCTTTCGAACTCAATATGAGAAACTTAAAAATATATGTAAAATGCTTAGAGGGTTGAAGGCCATCTGAGTATGAAGTTATTACATTTTCAAAAGTAAATTTTAAAAATTGAATTCTTTAGTATTAATTAAATGGTTTGTTGCATTTAAACTTGTAACTGCATCATTCTCATAATAAATCGGAGGGGGGGAGGGAAATATACGGATAAAATATGTTAAAAAAGATTAGACATTTTGATTTCAAATAATATAATCTTGACAAATGAATTTTACCACTCATTTTTAAATGGAATCAGCATGGGTATTTGCATATAGAAGCTATCCAGTATATTCTATGATATATTCTTGTTTTAAAAAATAAATCTTGCTTCTTTTGTCAGGAATCTAATATATTAGTGTTTAAAAAATAACTGCTTAGAAAAAACCTAAATGGAAATAAAATCCATGTTTTACTTTAATAGTTTTGCATCTCTGTGTATTAAATATTGCTATAATTGTATTTTTATTATAGGCAGTGATAACTTAAACAGATAGTATAAGAAAAGATATGCCACATATGATTACTTCCCATTTAACCCTTTCGCTTTTCATTGGTTTTGCAGTGGAACCACGCTTTGAGCATTTTTTTTTTCACTCTGCATGGACAAAACATAGCGTCATTTTTCTTTCATAACTTAAGAGCCAGATATATAGGCCAACTTATATAAAAATTCCAGTTCAATGCCATTAGTATTCACAAAGATATCGGCATTGCAAGAGATAAATTGCTTTCAATCTCTAAGAGAAGCAAAATGATGAGGGCTCTTGCTCAAATTGATATTTTTTAAAATTGAATCTTCGAAAGAAATATTGAATATTATAATGTTGAATATCGTTAATACTTATGTATACGTATAAATTAAACACATAATTTAAATGCCATTTTGTTGATAACTTATTAGGGGGAAAAATATCCTTATGCATCGACTTTGAACTTTTCCCAACAAGTCGGTATGGCTTCTACTTCAAACAATATGTTCTGTAAAAGTACCAAGACTCTTAACGAACTTGTTATGCGTCTGGGAAACCAAACCTATGAAGAAATCAATATTATTATCGCTAATGCAGAGAAACCCAAAAAAGATGCCTCAGACAAACCCAGTTTTGGACCAAGACTTTGTAAAAAAATCAGTTAGTCAACACGAACAAATCGAAAACATGAAATATACCCGGCAGGGTAAGATTCAATTTACAACAAAAGACCCAATATGCGTTGTGCAATTACTTACTTTGGAAAAGTTCATAGGTATAAATGTTGCTACCGATATAATTTGTGAAAATGTTTTGGCCTGATTTTTGATATACCTACATCTACCTCCCTGGAGGAATTGGCCGTGGAAATAGAGGATAAAAGTGACTGCATAGTAGTTGAAATGCGACGGTTCCTGAAACAAAATTCATCTAAAGAAATATCTCCAGTTCTGATTACCATTCTTGGTTACAACAGTACCAGAAGCAATAAAAATTTGGTTTGTCCATCAACGATTCATAGACCGGCCCAGGCAATGTAATAAATGTTTTTCATTTACGCATCCATCGTGCATATGCGACATGGCAAACATATGTTATCTTTGTGGTGTAGTTCACATCGGCCCATGCCAACAACCTGAGAAATGTATTAACTGTTCGCACAATGCTAAATCCAGATCTTGTCCATTTTATGTAAAGGAATAAAAAATATTGGAATTAAAATGCCGCAACCACATCACAACTGGTGAAGCTAGGCGTATTTTTCAGCAAAATAATGCTAAATACGCCGAAACTGTGAAAACAATGCCAGCAGTTACAAATCTTGAAGACACTATAAATGCTAAATTTGAGACTCTCCTTCAAGCAATAAATGACAGGTTCGATAGGCAGATGGCAATCTTTGCGGATATGCTCCAAAAATCTATGAACTATATTTGCCAAAATCTTTGTAAAATCATCGCTCAGTGTGTCGACTCCAGTTCGTAAAAAGAAACTCTTTGGTAATTTGTGCCAAATGTATGGCTCCATCACTTCTGGGGATGCCAGGGGTACAAAGGATACAGAAGACATGCCTATGGGCTAATTTTTTTTTGTTGGTGTTTTTTTTCCAGTCCACAATTCTGGCTGTTTTTTTCCCTTCTTTTCTCCAACTTTTCACTTGTTCACCGCCATTTTTGCATTTCTTATTCGCTTGGATCTTTTTTTCAGTTGTTTGCTCTCATGATTTTTCTATCATCGTTTTTGTGTGAGGAAACAAATTTCCCCTTACTTAATTTTTTCTAATCCAAATTTCATGTCATTCATGCAATGGAATTGCCGTAGTTTAAAAAAAAACAAATTTGGCTTCGCCAATCTCCCTTTTCCACTTCCAGCTTCTGGATTTTCCATTCCGTACCCATCGAAACAATAGACTTGGTGGCGGGTCACTAATTGGTATCCCGAAAAATCTTATCTGGAAGAGTGGTTTATAGGAAAGAGAATGATCCAGATCTGGAAATCCTGGCTGTTGAAATCCATGCTAAGAACCAAAGCTTCACTATCATAAATATTTATGCCCCACATGGATTTAACATCAACCCCATTAAAACTTTCCTCAATAGCCTACACACTCCGACCTTTATTTTTGGAGATTTCAACCTCCACCACCCTCTTTGGGGGGGACTCTCAATCTTCACTTAGCGAGGATTTTGTTGACTGGCTAAACAATTCGAACTTTACTATGCTTAACACCTCCACCCCAACTCATATCATTAATGCTAGTGCATACTCTATCCTCGATCTTACTTTATGCTCTGTCTCCATTTTTAATGAGACTGAATGTTATGTCTTTGATTGTTCATTTGAAAGCGATCCTATTCCCATTGTCATTTCTTGGTCAAAACTCCAGAATGCATGCAGATATATCTAAACTATCAAATGGAATCCAATTATCAAAAAGTCGATAGATATATTGAACTGGACAAACCAGCCTACTATAGATACGATTACAAGCCAAATTTCCCTGACCATTAGTAATCATACCACAAGTAAAATTCTAGAAAATAAAAATTATCCACCATGGTGGAACGCCGCTTGCCATAACTTCAGCCGTCTGAAAAAACATGCATGGAAAACAGCCAGAAGAAATATCTCGAGTTTAGATTGGATCAATTATAAAAAATGTAGAAGTAAATTCAAATTTCATTTTAAAAGAGCCAAAGACAATTACTGGGATAGCATTAGTAAAATTTCCCCAGACCCCATAATGGTCTTCAAAATTCTAAACAAATTGTCTAATAATACGAACCCAAATGTTAAAAATCATATAGTTTTTCATAATAACCGATACGTAACCCACCCGAAGACGCAAAGTAACTTATTTGCAAAACACTTTTCAACTCAAACTAATGAAGGTCAGCCTATTCCTATTGATTATGACAGTGGCAATGAATCCTTAAATGGAAATATTGAATTTTGGGAGTTCAAAAGAGCAATTCAGAAAGCTAAAAATTCCACACCAGGAGCTGATAATATACCGGCAACCTGGTTCAAAAATCTTGTGACGATGCATCCCTTTACAAAATTCTTTTTATGTTTCAACAACAGCTAGATTTTTCTGTTCTTCCAAAAAAAACTGGAAACACGCTATTATTATTCCAATTCCTAACCCAACAAAGATAAAACAAAATTAACTTCCTATAGATCAACAGCCCTTATTTCAGTCTTTTGCAAAACTTTTTGAACGCATTTTAGCGCATTGCATTACCAATTGCCTCAATTGTCAGAAAAAACTGAATTCAAACCAACATGGGTTCCTTCTGTTTAGAGATAATCATACGGCGATCTACAAAATCTGCTGCGATTTCTGAAGCCCGCAAAAACAAAACAAAAAATTTGTTGTTGTAAACCTCGAAATCAAAAGTGCTTATGATTCTGTACACATTGATGAACTTATCTATAAATGCCTTGAACTGGTTATTACTGACAAAATAGCTAAATGGATGTACCACTTTCTGCAGGAAAGATCATTTCAAATTAAATGGCGTAACACTCTTTCTAATACAAACATCCTTTTTAAAGGTCTGCCCCAGGGTAGCGTCCTTTCCCCAATTTTTTTTTGTAATTTTTTGAGACTTTGGAAGAAAATGTTGAATGTTCTATTTTTGCCGATGATATTTTTGTATACTGTTTTCACCATTCTATGACCTATATCCAAACTAAAATACAGAGCACTATGGAAAACATATATAAATGGTGCTCATATTGGAAACTATCTATCTGTCCAGACAAAAATTTAACCTCACTTCCACACATAACTTACGCTGGCATTCTACTTACATGGGATGAACCGATAAAATATCTTAGAATCCAGTTCGCAAGAAATAATCAAAATGGACGTATACTTAGAAATTCACGGAGTAAGGCACTTAAAAAAATTAATGGTTTAAAATTTTAGGTTATAAAAGAAATGGCCCAAGAACCAAACATTTAATCACTATCGCTAATAACAGCACCCTTAGCCACTTTTACTATAGTTGTCCTATCATTCATAAATTTTCAGAAACACACCTCAAATCTTGTAATGTCATTCAAACAACGTATTGCGAATGGCATCTCCTCACCAACCAATCAGAGGAACCTAAACTGAAGCCATTAACGTTTCGCGGTCGAAAGGCGAAACGCTCCCAACCCAACCGGGGTACGAGAATAGACCCGTAAATGTCTTTTATGTGTCACATCCTTGCCTATTCAGTATTTGGTGATCATTTTAGCCAAAACCAGACATCGGGTAGATGTCAGCCCTACTTTTGTATTTGAATTATTGTGTAGCAGAGAGTTACGATGTGAGAAATATCATATTTCTCACATCCTACTAAAGTGCAAAAAATATGCATCTTTCAGAGCTATTCTCTGGAACAAATTGTACATCGTTGAGCCTGGGATGTGAAGGAAGTTTGAGTACCCTGCAGAGTTAATGTTTTCTCCTGTTAACGGAGAGGAAAAAAAGGACGCCCTAATCCAAACTGGGGCACCAGAATAGACTCGATGATGTCCTTCTGTCTCATGCCTTTACCCACCAACAAGAATCATCTGACCATCTTCATTCAAGCCCTCAAGTACTTTATTTTTTTAGCTGCATCCTTTTGGCATCGAGCGTTCCATTACCTTTGTTGTTGCTCTACTTGTGTTTTTAAGGGCGCCGAAAACCATCGATTTTGGATTTATTCTGCATGGAAAGATTGATACAATACTTTTTATGGAATGATGTAATCATCATTATGGAATCGTCTTTTTTGAACGAACTATACTGTATCTAACTTGGAATTAGGGGATAACAGCCTTTGTTACTTCAAATCCCATAACTCTTTAATTCAAACTTGTGTAGGACCAAGGCTTCATATAATTTTGATTTTCATGTCAAAATTAGCAAAGTACACTTTTTCCACAAATCTTAAATGTTTCTTTTTCTGTCTTTTTTTTACTGTACAGTTACCACAGATATAATAGAAACAGTCTGGTGAATTAACACATTTCTTTTAACCACAAAACTAACAAAAGATAAAAAGGTCTACTCAAAGCTCACAGTTATATACAAGTGTATGAAGCTGAACTAAGGAAAACATTAATGGGGGAGGGGATTCTAAAAATGGAGATGGAGGGCTGGGCAGACATGACCAACAGGCTAGTGATCGGATGTTAACTTATTTTCTCTGGCTTTACTGTTGTGTTTAACAGACTCACAACTACCCAGTTTTGATTAGTTTAGTATTTTAATGTTTAACTATGATTAGTTGTACATTAATGCACTGAATAATGTAATATGTCAGATTTGCTCAACTCAGGGATGAGATTCTTCCGCTTTTTCGCGAATTTCCACTTTTTTGTTATTTTGGAGAAATTTCGCTTTTTTTTTTCTCTCAAAATCCCAGGTTTAAAAAAATTTTTTTTTTTCGGATTTCCGTTTTTTTTTTTTTTTTACTTTTCCCGCCGCAAAAAATTTTCCCTTTCTTCTGAAAATTCCGCTTTTACAGAAAGAAAAGAAACCTTTCTATCTTCCGGTTTTGAAAGAAAATTATGGGAAAATATACTCGACCACTCTGCTTAACTCCACCAGCTAGGAAACTAGCTGTTTCATCTTCTACTGAAGAATCAACATTATATCAGCAAGCTCTACAAGGATGAATATTCCAACATATTCTGTGCCATTCAAAGTATTAATTACCACCTTTTTGCAGAAAACAAAAGCTCTGTGGCATATTTTGCAAAAAAAAAATATTGCATGAACATGTCGAAAAAAAATTAGATAAAAACTTAAGGTCATCTTGAGGGCGTACGAAGATGAAAAATAATAAAAAAAATGGAACAAAAACAAATGAACTACATCAAAAAAAGGGGAAAACTCCTGTCAAAAGAGGTAGCTAAAAAGCTGTGTGGAAATGCAGCTAAAAAGAAGAGAATAAAACATAAAAAATCTTCTCAAAATAAAAAATAAAACCGATGATTTACCTAGACATTCTAGAGATAATGTAGTCCCAACAACTATGCCAGTAATAAACAAAGAGATACTAATGAAGACTGTGCAAAAACTTTTGCCTGTACTGAAAATAAACTTGCAGGTGATACAAACACATTCTTTATTGAGAAAAATCTGTCAAAGATAGGGGCCCTCCAAAACAAGGGGTGAAGCATGTTAATGGAGATCTGTTACCAAGAAAAGCCACACGAATAACAAAACGAAAGAAAACCACTTCTTTAACAATTAAGGAAATGTTTCAAATAACAATAATGCTAAATGAATCTGCCATTGTAATGGTACAATTTCTCGACCCCTCTCACTTTATAAGGTGCAAAATCATTATGCTGTTACTTTTGCGAAAATGAATAAAAATAAAAGAAATGAAGCAGAATTCAGTATATGATACGTTATTATAATTTATAAAGAGCTAATACACTTTACACAATTGCATGAAGCAAAAGAAATTATTTGTCCTTATTTTTTATTTATTTTTTGAGCTAACTTTTATCAAAAGGCTATTAAATATAATTCTTCTTAGACTTCTGTTGGGTGAATGTTGTATCTTTATGTTCAGGTGGTAAATACATTTTAATGTCTAATTTTGTATTTTCTGATGCCCCTGATGATGTGTTAAACTTGTTTGTTAATTTTTAATGTAAATGATTTATTAATAATTTAATATTCTTATTTATACGTACTGAATTATAAATAATTAATTATTATAGTGGAATATTTTCATCATGTTGCATGTTCTGATGTTTTATTTCTTAAAACATCTTTCACGTATAAATTATGGTACAAATATTTTGCTTGCGTATGATTTCAGTCTTTTTGCTTTTTTGCCAATCTCATCCCTGTCAACTCCAAGGAGTATTTTTGGAGATTCTTGAAATAGATCTGCATATGCTATAGCTGTATAATGCTATGCATATTTGTAATTTACCTTTTTATATATATATTTAAATAATTACAGCCATTCACTTGCTCCACATGTTTCAAAAGAACCGGACAGAAAAGAATTAGTCCAAAAGCTCTTAGACAATGGAGTTTTAACTGGGAAGGAGAGGGCCTTTTTAATCAACTTGTTGGAAGATTCTTATCATCCGTAAGTCACATAATGGTTGACATTTTTCATTTATAAAAACATTTTTTTTTATTAAAAATTATCCATTTTTTTAAAAAGAGCTGAAATTGTGAATAATTTGATATTCTAAACTGTGAATCTAATTTGTGTTTCTGATTAATTTTGCTGTTCAAATTTTTTATTACTTATTTATATGTCATCAATTTATTGACTTATCTATTTATAAAATATTGACTTTTCACTGCAGAACAAACCTAAATAAAGAGTGTTAGGAATTTTAAACTTCAGCATTCAAATTTTTTGAACTCAGATCTATGATAATTTGTTTTTTGCTACTTCAAATCAATGTGCCTTTGCAGCATTAAATACTTTTTTAAACTTATACAAATTAGGTCTATTATTAGTATATATACAAATTAGGTCTCGCTATAAATAAGAAATGTTAAAACTCAGCAATTGCTCATTCTCACTTGCTTCTTGCTAGGATGAGACTTGTCATTCATTATTAGATTATATGCTATTTTTTAGGTAATATGCTAATTCTAAATTTTTATTAGGCTTTGAAGAAATTGCTCTAAATGCTGCAAAGTTTAATTATTATTATGAAATATTTGTTGCTTTATCTTAGTCAAACTGACTCTAAGATATCACCAAATTGTCAATTTTTAATATAACTGCCTGATTGTTTAATTGGCCAAGCCTCATATTTTCACATCACACTCACAATATTTAACATCTAAGATATTACATCATGAATCTCCCCTCCCCCTCCCAAATTGGAAAGTTATTACTCTAGTTCTGTAATTTTTATTGCTGAGTTTTTTTTTTTTTTTACATCTTGAAAGCTACAGTTAGCTAAAACATTATTTCTTAAATTTATTTAAAAATATCTATAGAAAGAGCATAACCTATTTCTTTCTTTTTTAAATGGTATTTCTTTTGTGTGTGTATTTAGGAAAAATGTTCATAATTTTTTAAACAAAAAACTTCTAATTGCATTTTAAATATTTTAGCCCTTTGAAACGAAGAAAGGAGGACGATTCTGTCCGTCCCAAAATGAAAAATCGTAAAGTGCAAGTTAATGCAGCAAATCTGATTGCTAATAAAACAACTTATACTCAAACAGGTAAATTTTAAAACTTTTGGTAATGAAATTAAATACAGTGAAACCTTCGTATAACGATACTATCTATATCAATATTTCTTTTATCCCAACGGAATTCCTATTTACTCGATGTATTTTGAGCCTGTCTACAGTGGTATTCACTTTTTAGACTCTCCTGTCTATTACAATTTTACCTCTTTAGAAAGCTGGTGCAATGTAATCCCGATTTTTTTTTTCCTTGTAAGACACCACTCTATGGTCAAGAATGTCAGATAAATGGGTAATCGGGAAAAGGGGGGGCTAGAAACCGGTCCGGGAGGCTAGCGATTTGAATGTGCACAGATGTTTGTTGCCTCTGACTCCTGGTGGACACTAACCTGTTCATTTCCATTTAGCATTTCGGAATGACCACTTGTTCCTTGAAATTCACTTTTGATGAGTTAACACTTTGAATTTAGGATGGTGTGACTTAAAACATGGGCATTTGAAGAAAAACTACAAATAATTTCAGAAATCAATCGAGAACTAAAGCAAGTCGATGCTGCTAAAAAATATAGGATATTGAGTCGACGCTAGATAATTTTTTTTGGAAAAGAAAGAAGACATTGAAGATGCTGTTGAAAAAAAAGTATTTGGATATTTGGATAGCAAGCAAAAAAAGATTTCAAGATGTCATAAATGAGGGTGTTGAAACTAAAATTTTCATTTTTAAGTTTTCAAAAAAAAGTTTAAATATAAAATTTTATATCAGAATATAAAATTTCTATTCCATATGTTTATTATAAAGTACAATTTTATATAAGAGCGATTATTTGTAAGATGAATCAATAAGCGCAATAAAATATGTTATATATTAATGCATGCACACGCACATAAACATCATGCTTGTTGGACTGCATTCACGTACACACACCAGACGATTGTTGTAAGTTTATTTTGTATTGTTTTTTAGATTTGTGTATTTAAGTAAATAATTGTCTCTGAATATTTTTCTGGTCTTCGTTGTTCGCTCATCTTCAGTTTGAAAGATATTACATTCATTTTAATTCAGCTGAACATAGTTACGTATTTGTGAATCAACCATCATTTTATGAATATTGAGATGATCTTTTATTGTACAGCTGTATTGAAAGTGCTGTCTATTGTTTGTTTATTAACATTATTTATTGAAATTTTTTTTCAAATTATTAATTTTTTGATTGAAATTAATATTTTATTTATTAAAATAACTTTTTATTTTCTATTATTTATTAAACTGTTAAATATTAAAAATAAATCATTACTGCAATTTTTAATTTAAAATCCTCTTGGTGTATCAGTTTTAGTCCCAGTTTTTCTTAATTTGAATTTTTGGGTAAATCGTATTTTTGTTGTGGTTCCGCCAACTTCATATTAGTCGAGTTCCACTGTATCTTTTTTTTCATTTAATGAATAATGTAATATTTCCTCTCATATATTTACTTCTTCTTTCAGATGAGTTAATAAATTACAAACCTTCTCTCAATACTTCAACAGCAGATAAAATGGATGCTGCCATAACTACTACTCTAATGTGGAAAAGTTTTGACAAGCGACGTAACTTCATATTAATAGAGCGTCCTGTTGCATCATTTGTAAAAGAAAAATATCCTCTTTTATTTTCAAATGCAGAAGTAAGTATATATAAGTCCTTCCTGTATAACATTTTATTATGTTCTATCAATGGCAACATAATAGAATTTTATTATGTGGCATGCATAATTCATTTTTATTGCATTTCTTTTTAAATAAGAATTTTATTTTTACTTTTCTAATAGACTGATGAATTATTTCCTTTGGAAAGAAGTATGATGCATTCGATAAATGAAAAAATGACTATTTATGCATAAGCAATGTAAAATTTGTCCTTCCAGCCCTTCTCCCCAATTATAATGAAGGAAATCCTATCTTTTACCTGGAGCATTTTTCAAAAACTTGTAAATATTGTATGTTATCGCATTCCAAAACCCTCCGTTCTTTTGTGCATGCACCATGTTATTTAGTTATTTTCACCAAAATAGGGGAAAAGTGAAAAATGGAGGTGGAGACTGACATTTTACGTAGCGTGACCTAACAAAGAATTCGAAGAAATGCGCTAATCTTGCTCGTTGCCTGTCATCCCTTTCCGGTGTAAAATCTTTCACAAGTACCTAGTCTTGGGATATTGAAGCGATCAGCAATTCTTGTTTTTTGGTCATAAATATTGAATCGTTTGTTTTTCATTTAATTTGACAAGCTGCTTTACTTTTTCTAAACATTTACCCCTATCCCCCAGTTAAAAATTCATGAGGTCCTTGTGTATCTTAACAAATTTGCCTGCTGAGGCCAGGGTGGCTGGATCAAATGCAGTCTTTTTGATGTATTGTAGAAGAGATACGAATGCTGCTTCAGTTGTTTTTCTTTTCATTTGACTGCAATTCAAAATTACAAGATTCATTACAAAATAGCTCTCATGTAACTTTAATAAGAGTTGTTAATCTGATTAAACTAAACTGTCTGCAATTCAAATTGCTATGTCCGACCTAAAATAACTTTGGTGTAACTTCACTTTAAAGCAGGCATCTGCAAAAATCTGATTTAATTTAGTTTTATTGCATTAAAATAAATGAAATCAAATTTTTTGAAATTATAATGCATTTCTTTTGAAAGTATAATAGAAAAAAAAAATACCATGGTCTTTCATTGTTATGTTCCTTTTAAGAAGCCATAAAATAAGTTTTCCTTATTTTTTTCCCAGGTTAAAAATGAGGTTGATCGAATTTTTTATGTTGGAAAATGCACAGAATTTCTTGGAAATATTGAAAAATATGCTCCACATATATTAAGTATGGCAAGAGATGATGATTCTCTTTTACTCGCTACCCAACATAAAATGGATGGATTTATAACTCCTGCACAGAAGAAATGTAAGTCTTCACCAAATTATTTTCAGATAACGAAAGCTTTTTT